>PVJI01022069.1:0-25915 GCA_004026765.1 Micronycteris hirsuta
GTCATGCGCCTGGCAGCTTAGGTTGCGGCTTGTTCTCTGTCTGGCTCGTTCTCTGTCTGGCTCCTGGATGAGTTTCCCGTGGCTGCAGTAACAAGTGACCATAGGCTTGGTGGCTTAAAACCACAGAAATGTGTCCCCTCACAGTTCAGGGGGCCAGGTGCCCGCAGCCCAGGTGCCACCTGGCGTGCCCCTCGGAAGTCTCCAGGGGAGGGTTCTTCCTTCCCCTTCCAGCTCCCGGCGGCTCCAGGGGCCCTTGGCTTGTGGCTGCATTGCTCCGGTCTTGACCTCTGCCTTTACGGTGCTGTCTTCTCTCCTAAGAGACCCCGCTACCCCCTCTTCTGTCTCACAAGGACACTTGTCACTGGATTTAGGGCCCACCCAAATAACCCAGGCTGACCTCGTATGATCCTGTAAGGACCCTTATTCCAAATAAGGTCATGTTCACAGTTCTGGGGTTAGGCCGTGGATGTGTCTTTAGGGGGAGGAGTCACCATCAGCCCACACCAGTGCCACTGGCTGACCCTGCCCTCTGGTGGCCCTCAGGACAGTATTACAGGTCAGATGTGCCCCTGAGCCGTGCACGGAGGGTGTGATGAATGTACTGCTCAGGGATTCAGCCCCTAAAGGATCTCATGACCTCTTTCCCTTCTTTCCTGAATTTGTTATTTTTTCCCTGTAAAAATAATACGTGTTCAATGAGGGAGACTTGGCAAGCACTAGAATGCAGGGCTGGGCAAACGAGACCCGCGAGCCTCATCCTGCCCGGCCTGTTTTGTCTGGCCTGTGGGCGGCTGAGAACGGCTTTTACAGTTTTAAATGTTGTGAAAAACAAGACAGTAGAAGAATGAGTGACGGAGACCTCCTGTGGCCTGGCAGCCTGGACTGTGGGTGGGGCCTCGTGGAGAAGTTTCTCACTCCAGCTCCAAGCACGGAAGGCGAGCCCTGGAGGATCGTGGACGGTCACTCACGGGCCTGGGCCTGGGGTTGCGTGAGGCTGAGGTGGCCTCTCCCGTCTCCCAAATTCTGGCAGACGCTTTAGCCTTTTGTGTCAGGCTTTTTTTGGTTTTTTACAAAGTATCTTCGGTTCGTTTCGTCGCTCATCGCGCCTGTGCTCACTTACCGCGGCAGCGCAAACACTTTGACCTCAGCGAGCGCTCTCCCGCATACGCCGCGTGCAGGGCACCGCGCTCAGCTCCGCGTGCGGCCTTCTCTGCAGGTCTCCACGCCAGCTCAGTGAGGGGGGATTGAGAGGCTCTCCCTTTCACACCACGCGGGGAAGGCCACCTGCCCGGCGACACGCAGGTGGGCCCAGGGCTTTCACCAGAGCCCTGCTGATGCGCTCGCTGCCACCTGGTGCGCTGCCGCCTGTGGGCCGTGGGGGCCGTGTTGACCCGTCCTGGTGGGCTGGTACCTTCCGGTGCTTTGCCTGGGGCACTGCAGGTCTGTCTCCTCATCATTTACATCCGTGTTCGGACCTGGAGCAGGGACGGCATTGCAGGAGGCCACCATCACTCTGGATCCCTTAGGTCACCCTGTTCGGACACAAGCCCCTTTATCGGGGCCAGTCTGCTTCCAAATCTAGCGTCTGATCGGCGGAAGTGACAGAGCGACTTCCCTTCCACCCGTGCAAGCCGCTCCGTCTTAACCGAGCCCCAGACTTCTTCTTACCTCTACATTTATTGCCGTCGTCTCTAAATAGAGCGTGTGGAACTACTTGGGATGTATTATTCCACCAAGAATTAATTTTAAAAAAGCAAAATGAGCAGTATCAGCTTTTCTGAGTAAAGTTTTGGAATTCAAGTAAGTAGTTCAGAGATGAAACTGCTCACACTGGTACGCATCCATCCTTCCTCCGAGTTTTTGGACTGCTTTTCCGTGGAGAGACCCTGGGGTGGTAGGGACGGCTGCAGCCCGTGACGGCAGATGCCCACTCTGTGCTTCCGGAAGGCGCGTGGCTCACCTCCGTGGCCTTGGTTTCCTATCCCTAACTAGAAACAACAGGGCCACCTACCTTGTAGGGCCATTGATGCCCGTCAGGCACTTAGACAGGTGTCTGGCCATGCCGTCCCTGGGCTCGTGTTCCCTGTGACTCCTCGTGCATGTCACCTTCAAAGCATCCATGACACGGAGCCATCAGAGAGTGTGAACTCCTTCCGCTTTGAGATGGGAAACTGAGGCCCAGAGGGGAAGCCCCTTGCCCAGCTTTCTGACAGTAGCTACTGGTAGGTCAGGCTGTGTCCTCTGTCTGGGGACCCTCTTCTAGACACAGGTGCCTCGCAGCTCTTTGAAGCAGAGGCGGCGAGGGGCGTGGCCAGCCCTGAGCTGCCTCCCACGTCCCCGCTCCTTTGGGAGTGTCTTAAAGGTTCCGTAAGTGCAAGGACTCTTGCGTCTGACCTTCTCTGACGGGTTTCGTGTACACAGTGGCACGCAGTTTGCCCTTCACGCCCAGTTGAATGCAGGTCATAATTCCCTAGGACGGTTTCACGTTTTGGGTGGTGGGGAACAGCAGACGCTCCAGCACAGCCAGACAGGAAGTGCCCTCCTTGGTCGGTGCCCGCCCCACTCCACTCCCTCCACAGGACCGGCTGCTTTTCTCGACACTCAAAGCCACAGAATCAACATGCCTCACCTCCCTGAAAAGTCCGTTCCAGTGGAAAGTTCAAAAGGATTTGGAGGGAGTGACCATTATGTTAAAATGCACGTTTTTGGTCAATATTTAAAATATAAAACTTCATATAAAAACCCAGACTTCCAGCTTCTGTTAAAAAATGGGAAGACGTGGCTGCACTGGGATCATATCCCTGCAGGGCCCTCTGTGCTGGGCTGAGTCCCGTCTGCGCCTGCAGGCAGGGCTTGCTTTCTCCACTTGGCCCCAGTCCCCACCACTCCCTAGCGCCTCTCTCACCAGGCCACTTCACTCATTTGTGCACATGACCATCCCTGCTTGGCAGGCCTGAGGTGTGTCCCTGCTCTGATGCGGACCCCGGCTCGTGGGGTCTGCGGCGTTGTGGCTGAGATGAGACAAATTCGTGCGGATCACCGAATCCTGTGGAGGAAAAGGGACGGCACAGCCACTCTCTCAAGAGAACAGGGCCCGCACCCTTGCCTGGACAGGCTTTTATCACATCGAGGATGGTCCTCATTTACTATGCACAGGTTTGCTTTAGGTGGTTACCCTTTACAGAAAACAAAGGAGAGGATGTTTGCTAATTACATCAAAAAGGAAGGATATTTGTAAATGTAAAGGGAAAAGTGGTCGCGCTCATCCTTGGAAGGTTTAGCATAGATTTTAGGAAGTTACTTTAATGATAGGCAGTAAATGTTTGCTGCCCCAATTCAGGGTGAGGGAGGTTTAGCAAAAAAAGCAAGCCTCAAAGTGGCCTAGGTACAATGCAGGCCTAATTTCCCACGGGAGAACCTATCCGTGGGCATGGGTCCTGTGTATCAGACCTCGCTTTCCACTGGCCTTTCTGAGTGGGAGCTGAGCCCACACCACGCAGCACGGTCTCCTATGGTCTCCTCTGTGACACAGGATGATTGGACTAGGTCGGGGGATGGACACATTTCTGTAGGTCTCTCTCTGCACCTCTTTAGGAGGGCGGTGCTTGTGGAGACCGGAGGGGCGGTTCCTATCCAGACTTACTTGAATGAATGTTTCACTCTGACACAGGCGTGTCAGTGCCTCAGGCTTTACTCTTCAGCTGAAATATAATTCTAATAATAAGGACGGATAATTTTATTTTAGGATATGCGAGCCTCTGCACACACATTTTTTTGGTCCTTGCTGTGAGACGCTAAATAGATTACACCCCTTATTTCATTCTTGTGAATTAAAATAAATGGAGGTTGGGGCTTGTTGAATTTTATACAGTCAAAAAAGTCACTTTGGTGGCAAGTCAGCCTCACCAGGGACCAGGCACACCCTGGGTAGCCGAGCACCCCGGTGGTGCCCGGAGCCGGCCCAGCACCCTCACCGGGTGGGGAACCGCATCCCCCAGTGTAGACAGGCTGTGCTGTGGATGCCGCTTCTCTCCAGGAGAGTGACTCAGAAAGGCCCGACCTGATACTTTTTAAAGCATCGGCTTTGCAGAAAGACGGTGCCGCTTTCTAGAGACCAAGGCCGACGTGGCTATGGGAGGGCCCTGGAGATGTGGCCGGAGATGCGCACGGAGGTCCTTCTGTGTCTGGCACAGTGGCTGCCGCTCGTCACGTCGCTGGGAGCACCTGGGGACAGGGCTTGTCACATGCGGGCTGCTTTCTGGGGCAGCTTCTGAACAAATTGAAAAGTCAGTGAGAAGAGCTGGAAGGAGGGAAACGAGTATTTCGCCTCCGTAGGCCTGTGAGCGGCTGGAAGCGGAGGGAGCAGGCCGGTGACTCGGGGTCTGGGGAGGTGGCAACGCTGGTCCCTGGGAACAGGAGTGGGTGGTGCGGAGCCCCCTGACCCAGCACAGCTGAGGGGCCCAGCCCTTGTCCTGTGCCGTCATCGCCCGTCTGCCTTCCTGGGTGTCTGCTCAGCATAGTCACAGCTGCCACCTCCCGAGACCGGGTGCGTCCTGACCTTGACCTTTGACCCCTGGGGGGGTGCCCTCCACCTGTGGGACAGGTACACTGTCCCTCCCTTGCCTCCACCAACATGGTGCACTGTGCAGCATCCGTGTGGTTTCAGAGCCTGGTGCCTGAAGATTTGGTGTGAACTCCTTCCCTCCCCTGCTTCTCTGGAGAGAAGTGGGGAAAGACCCTCAGCGTCTCCACGCTTGTGCCTCCTCACCTGTAAAGTGAATGTGTTTCTTTTCGTTTGGCTGTGTACCCCAGCACCACACACTCAGCGACTTAGAACAACATCCACAGAACATCTCAAGTGTCTGTGGTCGGGGGTTGGGCCCGGCCTGGCCGAGTGCTCTGTGTGGGTCTCACCACCTTGCGATCGGGTCCCGGCCGGGCTGCCTTCTCCCTGGAGCTTGGGTCCCGGTCCCACCCATTCCTTTCCTTGCATTGGACCACGTAACATGCAGGCGTCACGTGGCTGTGTCTTCACACCCCTTTGCTGCCATTTTCATCCAGACGCCTCCACATGGGCCTGATTGTTGGTATTTTTCTCCTCAACTAAGTCACCCGTGAAAGATGGCGGCAGTGAGTGTGAGCGCCTAACAGCGCAGTCCTTGGAGTCTCCGTTTTCCAGGCTATTTTCAGGCAGTTTGAGTTGCAGATTTCCACCCAGGAAGTTTTTGCTTTGAAGTTGTTCCGGAAAACAGGATCATGGGGAGGGCATGCTGCAGCAGCATCTTTCAGAGCCTGGCAGCCTTGTCATTGTCACCTTGGGACATTGTGTGTGTGTGCACTGTGTACATGTGTGTCCATGGAAGTGTGCATGCTCGTGTGCTTATCTGTGCATGTGCCCATGTTTGCACGTGCACTGTGTATTGTATGCGAGTATGCACTGTGCAGGCATGTGTGTGCGGTGTGTGCATGCATGTGTGTGTGTGTAGGTGTGCATGTGCATGACAGTTTGCTACGTGTGCACGTGCTCTGTGTATCTGCACCTGGCATGCACAGATATGCATGTGTGTGGTGGTTTGCTCGTGTGTGCTGTGTGCGCACGCCTGTGTGCTGTGTGTCTGCATGTGGTGTGCATGTGTGTACACATGGAAGGTTGCTGCGTGCATGTACGTGTGCTGTGCGTGTGTGCATGCCTTTGTGCGTGTGCGCCTGTGTGTGCCTGACTGGTGCGTCAGCCTCTCCCATCTGCCTGCTCTCTCCGCAGTCCGCGGCTGAGTGCAGCAGCCTGCTGCGGACCCTGCACGGCCTGGAGCAGGAGCACCTGAGGAGGTCCCTGGCTCTGCAGCAGGAGGAAGACTTTGCCAAGGCTCGCCGGCAGCTGGCTGTTTTCCAGAGAAACGAGCTGCACAGTATCTTTTTTGCTCAGATAAAAAGTGCTATTTTCAAAGGGGACCTGAAGCCTGAGGCAGCTAAAATGCTGTTGCAAGACTACTCTAAAATCCAGGTAATGCCTTCAGCCACGCCGCTCTCAGGGGAGAGTCTTTTCCCGAGCCATCCGTGGACTTCTCCCCCAGCGCTGAGTCCCACTCCCCTTCCGCTCTCCTTCCACGCTGTGGACACCAGAGCTCTCTTCCTCCTCCCCAAGTGTCTGCGTGAGTTTCCAGAAAGCAGGAGAAATGGGGGCCTGAAGCCCAGGCCTGGGACTCGGGCTGACTTGAATTCCAGTTCTACCCCTCCCTTGCTGTGTCAACTTAATTAAGTTACCCAGCTTCTCTGAGCCTCCACTTCCCCATCTGTAAGATGGGGGGAACAGGACACCCACACTCGCAGGGAGTGATGAGGTTTAGTGAGCTGATTCATGAAAGCCAGTGCTTGGTACAATGTATGTTTAAAAGAATATGAATATACATGCGCATAAACGTGTGTGTGTGTGTGTATGTGTGTGTAGGGTTTACAGTCTGTGCCCAGACAAGTCGCGTGAATTCGTGTCTATTTTTGTGTATAAGCTTGAGTGTGAGTGTTATTAATGCAAACTGAATAAACTCCTAGATGACAGTGAAAGTAGTTAATCTGAGACTGTCCCCATTGCTGTGGAGTCTCCCCTGAGGCTGGCCTGAGGTGGTTTGTGAGTGCGCGTACACATGAATGCATGCACACAGTGACATCGCTGGTGCGCAGATTCCTGGTCCTGGCGCAGGCCCAGGGCGTGAGGGCTGCCACAGGGCGGGCCAGGGCCAGGAGGAGGCCGTGTGACCACTGGGAGCTTTGGGAAGACAGGCCACTCCCAGCCCACGTGGGGCCAGCTCCATGGGGAGCACACACGTGGATTCTGCTGCCAAGACTCTTGGGGAGATGCTGGTATCAGGCCGTGTCTGCTGCCCGTGCAGCTTCCACCGTTGGGACGGTGTAACGATGCTCTGGTGACTCCCCCTACCTGGGCCCAGGCACTTTCCAAGGCCCTCGTTCCTCGTTCGTGTCTCATTGCCCAGGGCTGGGGGGTTTAGATGTTCCTCCCAGTGGTCCTGGTCCTGAATATATTTTGAGATGGGAACTGTAATATTTTACATGTCTGCAAGGAATCTTCTCTAAGTCTTAGTTAAGCATATTATCTTGATTTTTTATATTTTTAACAGGAGGATGTAGAAGAGCTAATGGACTTCTTCCAGGCTAGTAAGAGGTATCACCTGAGCAAAAGATTCGGCCACAGGGAGTACCTGGTGCAGAACATCCAGTCGTCAGAGACCCGTGTGCAGGGGCTTCTGAGCACGGCCGCCGCTCAGCTGACCCTCCTCATCCAGAAGCACGAGAGGTGAACCGCCCTGCCCCGCATCCCTCGTCCCAACTGCCCACCACTGTTCATTCACCAAATGCTCAGGCTGCCCCTCACTTAGGTCTCAAGAAAAAATTTTGCCCTGGCCGGTGTGGCTCAGCTGGTCAGAGCATCATCCTGTAGGTTGTGGGTTCAATCCCGATCAGGGCACATGCCTGGGTTGTGGGTTTGATCCCTGGTTGGGACGCGTACGGGAGGCAACCAATCAATGTTTCTCTCTCCCATCAGTTTCTCTTTCTCCCTTCCTCTTTCTCTAAAATCAATAAACGTATCCTTGGGTGAGAATTTTTTTAAAAAAGGAAGAAAGAAAAATTTTCTGGTTGTAAGACTCCATTGCACTGCAGGAGTTAAAACTCTTGACAGTTGAGACAACCGAGCAATGAGCTAGACGCCCCCAACACTGACATTCAGGAGGTGCCAACTCCCGGCCAGTCCTAGCGTGGCTCTGGGTCTCCGCCCCGGGGTGTTTTAAAGTTGATCCCCGACATTTCACTGAGAAATCGGTGGTAGAGGCTCACGGGCACTGTGCGGGGAGTCACGTTCCCTGGGCCCTCACGTGCCACTGGCCCCCAGCATTCACCTTTGGAATGAAGCATGAAACTCCAGGTGGTCTTTCTCAGCAGCTCCGGGAGGGGATGCAGGTACCAGGGGGCACCCACCATGTGGCCAGGGAAACTGTGGGGTGCTGCCTCTCGCCAGTGAAGCCCCTCCCCTCTCTCCAGGCTCCTCCTCAGCTGGTCTTTGAGGTGCGTCGTTGTCAACAATGAAATTTATCCTTTGTAGGTTACGGGAAGCCCTGAAATGACCGGGAAGTGACTCTAAAGCTGGTTTCTTACAACGAGCGCGGTTTTATGAATTGGTTCCGCTAGATAATTTTATTAGGGCTTTGAAGTGCTGTTGCTCTTATTTAATGAGAATTCTGTAAGTGCAAATTATGTGAGCACTGTTTACCCAGAGATGCTAATGAATCTGTCACTGCAGTTGACACTCGTGATTCATTTTCACTCCAGTGAGTGAAGAGACGGTGCCTCACCTCGAACTGAAGCGCTGGCTGAGGCTGCGCTGCTCTGAGGGAAGTGTGTTCTGTCTCTGATTTTTAAATGCTATCATGAAAGTCTGCACAGACTTAGTTCTAAAATGCGCATCTCCCATTCTTTCATTCATTCATTCCTTCACCTATTCATTCCTTCGAGAGGTGTCCCTGGAGAATCTACCCCGTACTGAGCAGGCGGCCCAGCCCGGGGTTGCAGACTAACTGGGAATAGTGGGGTAATTATGAGGGTAACAGAACACATTGGCAGGATTCTCCAGAAAACAGGAAAAATAACATATACACAAGGCATTGGCTCAGCAGTTTTGGAGGCTGAGAAGCCCCTTGCGTGCTGTCCATTCCGCCGACTGGAGCCCAGGGATGCTGGTGGTGGGGTCCGTCTGAGCCCAGAGGCCTGAGAACCAGGGAGTGCCAGCCGGAGGGCAGGAGAAGGAGATGAGAAGTCCCAGCTGGAACAGTAAGGCAGGGAGAGAAGGGGCCAGTTCCTCCTTCCTCCACCCCTAGTCAGGCCCCGCCCCCAGTCAGTCAGGCCCCGCCCCCAGCCAGGCCCCGCCCCCGGTCAGGCCCCAAGCGGGGGCGGTGCTGTGGAGCACTCTGCTGTACTGAGTCTGCCGATTCAAATGCTAATCTCATCCGGAAACACCCTCACAGACCCTCTGGACCGCCACTGTGGCCAGTCACATTGACACAGAATTAACCCTCAGAGTGTTCCCTCCATTCACCCCCTGGACTTTGCTCGTGCCCAGGAATTGCTAGCCCGCCCTCTGCTCTGGGAAGGTTCTGCCCGCACCACGGCAACCCCCCTTGCCTGTTGCTCCCTCCTTGAAGTCTTGCCCCATTTCTGCCCTCCTGGGTGCGCGTTCTGTCTGCCTGTCTGCAGTGATGCTGGCCTCGCCCTCCCGCATCTCGGCCACCTGTCGGAGGGGAGGGGGCATTCACCCCGGTCTCCTTCCCCTAGAGCCGGGTACTTGGACGAAGATCAGACGGAAGTGCTGTTGGAGCGGGCTCAGACAGAGGTCTTCTCTATAAAGCAGAAGTTGGACAATGACTTGAAGCAGGAAAAGAAAAAGCTCCGCCAAAAATTAATAATTAAGAGAAGACGGGAGATGCTGCAAAAGGTATGTGAGGGGTTTTCCTTTGTTCTTCCCACCGCCAGTCTGAGGACCCGGTGCCAGGGCCAGGGGGCAGCTGGGAGCCACAGGGCGACCGGCCGTCTGGGCTTCATTGGCGGTGTCGGTTTGGGACATGTGTCAGGAAGGCTTCTCCAGGTCCCATCCGGCCTCGGCACCGCAGCAGGTCTTCACAGGCGGTGACGTCTGCCTGGGCGAGGGCACAGGAGCAAACGATGACAATGCTGTAATGTCCATCATTGTTTCAGTGTGTTCGGGCTGCGGTCACTAAATGCCGCAGACTAAGTGCCTGGCAAACGACAAAGGTTTACGTCTCACAATTCCAGAGGCTGGAGGCCCGAGGTCGGGGAGCCAGCGCGATGGGGTTCCGATGGAGGCCTCTTCGGGCTGCAGCGGCTGGCTTGGCTGCTGAGTGCCTGGGTCACAGGAATGACAACGGCAGACATTCCTGGATTCGACCCCCGCACCCGGCCCTTCTCTAAGCCGCGGGTGTAAGCGGCTCAGGGAACCCCCACGGCCGCTCCCCGAGCTGGATGCCCTTCTGGCCGCTGTAGAGACTGGGGCGTGGAGTCACAGCGAGGACAAGATGCTCGCTTCCGCCTACTCGGAGAGTCAGCGGAGAAGCAGGGATGCGACCCCTGGGCAGGCAGGGGTGGGGTCTGCCTCCTAGGCTTCCCCTTGTTGATGAGCAAGTGCTTGGTAAATGTCGAACAAATGACGTTTTCACGATGTTTTGGGTTATTTTCTTAAGGATAATTTTCTAAAGGTGAGCTTGTTGGGGGAAAAGGCTTAGCCACATTCCCAAAGTGTTTCCCGAGGGCTTGTGCGCTGAGCTTGTCCCTGTCGTCTCCTTTCTGGAATGCGCACCAGCACAAGGAGCAGCGGAGGGAGCAGCTGTCCGTCGGGGACGCCTTCCGCGCCGCCGAGGACGTGGGCCAGTACCTGGGCCAGTGGCGGAGCCTGGTGGCCGACCACAGCGCCGCCCTGGAGGAGCTGCAGGAGCGCCTGGACCAGGGCGCCCTGGACGACCTCAGGGCCCTGACCCTGTCGCTCTTTGAGAAGGCCACCGAGGAGCTGCGGCGCCTCCAGAACTCCGTGGTGACCCAGGAGCTGCTCAAGCGTGGCGTGCCCTGGCTCTTCCTGCAGCAGGTCCTGGAGGAGCAGGCCAGGGAGCTGGCCGCCCGGGCCGGGCAGCTGGAGGGCGAGCAGAGGGACAGGGACCAGGAGGGCGTCCAGAGCGTGAGGCAGAGACTGAAGGACGACGCTCCGGAGGCCTCGGCGGAGGAGCAGGCGGAGCTGAGACGCTGGGGGCACTTGATCTTCACGTGAGTGACGCTGCGTGTTTCCCGGCTGCTCTCCAGCCGCAGGGGAGGGAGGGATGCCGCCCTGAGGTTTTGGGACACGCAGCATCTGACACAGGACAGATGAGACTGACAGCAGCTTGTAAGTCATGTGCACTCACAGCCCGGGGAGAAGGACGCCGCGTGCCACCCAGGGCCACTCAGGGGTCGCAACAAACAAGCTGAGGCTGCGGGAGGCAGGCGTTGTAGCGGCAAGAGGGTGGGGTCCCCCACACCCAACTGGGTCCCACAGCGGGTTGTGGTGCTTTGTTCCGATAATTTCATGGGCAGACAGGGAGTTAAACCCACTCCTGGTGAATAAGCTGGAGCTTCGCCTGGTCCCCTGGGTGGGAGGTGATGTTTGACCGGGGGAGGAGCCTCTTTTCTCAAAACTCCTTAACATTGTTTTTCATTTCAACAAGCCAACCAAGAAAACCCTGTTTAAGCAAAGAAACAAAACCTTTTTACTATTCTTCTCTTGGTATAGACACTCCACAGTTTAAATTGAATCTTAGTCACAGTTTAAATTCTGAATCTACAGCCCTAGATTCTGAATCTAAACTGTGAATAAGTTGAATCTTAGTCACCATTTAAATTCTGGGTCATTGTCAGAAAATAAGATTTCTCCGACAAAGGGTTATGGAGGGGATGTGGGGGGCGGGGTGGGCGAGCAGGGAGGGGAGGGAGTCTTTCTCTGTGTCCCTGGTAAGCCCGGCTGTCTCCCTCCCTGTCTGTCAGTCCGGTCGCTCTGTTGGCCTGACACCGGTGGTCCCCCATTGGCCCAGGCTCTACGGAGGGACCCTAGAGCAGGGCGTCATTCTGCAGTGCCCATCCTTGCTTGGTGGCGGTCACCACCATTGAACAGGGTCTCCCTGGCCTCAGCGATGTGCCGCCTCCTCCGATTCAGCGCTGTTCCCAGGGACGGACTCTGTCATCTGGGAGGACAGGTCCCCCGTGTTTGCCGAGAGCGATGTCATCTCGATTTAGATCGACTCCTCGGCGATTTCTTGTCTCGCTTTTATGGTTCTGTCCTCCTTTAGTTCCCGGTCTTTGACAGGATTTGTTTTCCCGAACAAACAAGAAGCTGTCTTCTCCAAGCCTATAAAGATCAGACCCTTAAAAACGCCCCCTCTTGTTCCACAAGTTGTTCTTAACAGCGATCGTTCAGCTCAGCCTGTGCTCCTTGCACGTCCCGACCAACCTGCTCTGACTCTTCGAAGCGTCTGAATCAGACCCGACATCCCTATTACCGGCGGCCGTTCTCTCCGGCCTCATTTGGGTCCACTTTGCAGGCTTATTACCGAAGCCACCCCTGAGTTCACATTCCACAGAAAAAGGGAACTCTCACTTTGCTGTCAGAAAACTCCTGATGATTTTTCTACGGGTTGAAGAGGGTCCGCTGACAACTCACACGGTGTCAGGCTGCGCATACACGCTGCTTATTTATGATTTGCGAGGTTATGGCCTTGATTTCGGAGGCATTATGTATAAATGGCTTCGCACAGTCGTTTTGGAACACGTTTCTACAAGCTTCCCAACATCTAGCAGGATGGAGTTGCGCCCTGGTCACGTAAAGCGGGAATGATTGAAAACACACATTTCCGCCAGGGAAAGGAGAGTTCATCCCCAAGTTCCTGCCTGGATTTTACAGCCCTTCAGGTCAGAGGTCCCGTGTCCTGTGTTTCTGTATGATCTCTGAGCCGACATGACGGAGGAGAAAGACAACGTCACCCGGGGTGGACTGGTTCACAGATGGGAAAGAACACTGACCCGTTAACCTTGGACTTGCCCTCACTTGGGATTCTGAGAACCGGCAGCCACGGGGGCCAAGGGGCTGCAAAGGGGAGGCATGAAGGAGCAGCTGCGGTTCCCTGAGGTCCTTTAAAAAAGAGAGGGGTGTCAGTGATGTGGGTCTGGGTCCTCAGACTCTGGCTGGGACCACTTCACCCCTGGCGGTCTTAGCGTTTCCATGAGAGAACGTCCCTGCTGCGCCACAGCCCCGCACGCCCAGGCTGAGACGCTGAGATGGGCCCTGCCCCGCAGATAGTTCTGCATTTTAAAGCTCCCACAAAGACGTTTTATGCAGCCCGTGCCGACTGAACGCTGCCGCCGGGTCCCTGTTGGTCTGCAGAGACTGTTTGTGGAGTGAAGAAGCGAACACACATCCCCCAGGGCAGAAAGGAGAGAAGGGGCCTCTCCCTCCATCGCTGACTCTCCAGGGTCGGGGAGGAAATCCTGACCTGACGTCCCCAGCAGGCTTCCCCTGCTGTCTCCTTGGCCACCGCTGGGTCCTGAGAGGCAGGACGTCTCCCCTGCAGCGTGGCAGTGGCCTTGCCTGAGGGGCAAAGGGCGACCTTCCTGAGTCTCATCTGTCACGTGAGGACAGAGCTGCCGGAAGGATCAGTGATATGTGGGTAAATGTACATGTCTGCTGGGGGGCCTAAGACCACAGAAATGTGTCCTGGTACAGGTCTGCAGGCCGGAAGTCGAAGGCCCGGCGCCAGCAGGGCTGAGGTCCCTCTGGGGGCCCCCGGGCACCATTTGCCCGTCTCTCTCTGGTGTGCTACGTCTGTCGTGTTTGCCGGCTGGTAGACACACCACGCCACTTGCCGCCTCTGGCATCACGTGGCTGTTTCCTGTGTGTCTGTCTTCTCTTCATACACAGACACCAGTCACATTGGACAGAGTGTCCACCCTGCTCCAGTAGGGCTGACTGGCTTCTTATTGCGTCTGCAAAAATCCTGTATTCCAATAGGCCGCATGCGCAGGTAGTTAGGGGCAGGACTCAAACACACCTTTCTGGGGGAACATCAGTCAACCCATAATGGTGAGTTCCTCAGCATGGTTCCAGCATGGAGTAGGTGTTTTCTAAATGATCACCATCCTTCCAGACCCAGGGTCGGGGACCCCCTTTTCCCGACCCACCTGAGCGGAGGGGGCCTCTCTCCTGTGGGCTGTGAGCCCCATCTGCGGCCCATACTGCTGACTGGGATCAGGGACAATCCGTGGTCATCACATCTGCTTCTAATGTGAGACCAGGTTGTCTTTAAGGTCACGGACGCTGGAAGGCCATTCCCTTTCACAGACCTCACAGCCTCAGGCACGGAACTCTGAGTGCTGAGCTCCGACCCGATGTTGTGTCCAGCACGGCCGACGGGAGATGCTCGGGAGACGCTGCGGTTCAAAGACGTGACTAAGGGGACGATGGAACTCAGCTGATGCCTTCTGCTCTCTGACCTCCGGCTTCCGCCCCAAGCAGCCCCCACTATTGTCAACGGATGAAAGCTCATTTCTGTTCTTTTAAAAAAATTTTTAAACTTTTTATTATTTTTTTAAATGTATTTTTCAGTGACAGTCGACATATGATATCATATTAGTTTCAGGCATGCAACACAGAGATGTTTATGTAACTGACAAAGTGATCGCCCCAAGGAGCCCTGTGCCCGTCTGACCCTGGACACAGTCGTGACAGTGTCACTGACTGTTTCCTGAGCTGTACATCCTGTGACGTTCCTATAACCAGCAATTTGTATTCTTAACACCTTTTGCCTTTTTCGCCCACCCCTCCACCCTTCTCCCCTCTGGCGACCGCCAGTTTGTTCTCTGTATCTATGAGTTTGTTTCTGTTTTATTTGTTTACTTATTTTGTTCATTAGATTCCACATACAAGTGCAATCATGTGGTGCTTGTCTCTGTCTGACTTGTTTCACTTGGCGTAATACCGCCCGGGTCCATCCATGCCGTCACGCATGGCAGGAGCGCATTGCGGTGCCACTGACAATGGCCAGGCCACGGCAGCATCGTGGGCGCCCAGCGGCGGGCGAGAGGGGAGAGGGGGCGCGGTGCGCGTGTGCAGGGAACGCCGCTCAGCTGGTCCCTGCCCTGCTTTACCAGGAGGCTCCGCGCGGCGGCCTTCTCCCTGTCGGAAGAGGAGCTGCTCCGCATGAGGCAGGACCTGCACGGCTGCTTCGCTCGGATGGACAGGAGCCTGGCCCTCCCCAGGGTCCGGGCCCGCGTGCTCCTGCAGCGGCTGCTGACGGCTCGGCGGGAAGCGGAGTTCCTGAGGCTGGACCAGGCCCTGGCTGCCCCCGAGCTGCAGGTAGGGCGGACTGCTCGGCGGCCTCTTGATTCCTCCAGGGCCGGGACAGAGAGGAGGAAGGGCAGGCGGGTCAGCCGGGAAGGGGCGGAGGCGGCTCTCACTGGGGAGGGCCGGCCTGCCGTGTACGTGCTCAGCAGCGCGGGTGCATGTGCCGTGCCGTGCGGTGCCGTGTGGTCGTGTCCCATTGCTGTGTCACATCAGGTTATATTCTGCTGTGTTCTATCACGCCGTTATCTCGTGTTGTGTGACATGGTGGTGCATTATGGTCCCCACGCTGCGTTTCATTCTGTCCTTGTGTCTGTTCCGTGGTGTTACGTTCTGGCAGTCGTCTGATAAGGCAGATCCCCGTTTCACAAGTGTGCAAACTGAGGCTCAGTGACTGTCGCATTGGCCACACTTGTTCATTAAATGAATAACTGTTTGCTGGGCACCCGCGACCTCACCTTCGTCCACGCCAGCCCCAAGCTTGTTCCCCTTCAGGGCCTGGAACCCTCTGCTTCCAGATTTTCACATGCCTGACACTGCCTTGTCATGGGGGTCTTGGCTGCGTGTCACTCCCAACCATCGGGGAGAGGCAGACGTGTGTGTGCGGGCTGTGCACACGTTGTTCTAGGGGGGTCCGTGTTCCACTCAGTGCTTGGCGCCTCCTTGGGCTGATGCGTACAGCTCTGCTCAGCGGCCGTTCACCTCTGGAAACGTTTCCCTGTTCACTCAACGCCAAATAATCCACAGCCACTGTCACCGTGTCTCCTGTCTTTCATAGCCCTCGTGGGCCACATGAGAGCATCTTAGTTAGGGGTTTTCGTGTTTAGCGACGGTTTTCACTACTCTGTAAGCGCTGTGAGGAGGGGCCCCTTCCCTGGTGCTCCCAGATCTGTGAAGCTGATGGATGGGGTCCCCGGTGGGCGGGTCCCCGTCTGTCTGAGTGCAGAGCTCCGGCTCCGCCCAGCAGAGGCCCTGGCGTCGCTTTGACTGGAGCGGTTCATAGAGACCAGGAAGACGAAGGCCTGGGAGCTGAGCTTGTCCGGGAACTCGAGTCTCCTCCTGGGCTCCAGCGGCTACAGGGGCGCCATCTGTGGGCACAGAAGCTCTTTGGCGCTGGGGGCCAGGGCGGCAGGGTTGTCTGGCCTTCGCCTCCATACCTGTGTTTTCTCTCACCCCCGCCAGCAACAGTCCAGGGTGAGGAAGCCACGTACCAAGAGTAAAAGCAAGATAGACCTTTTGAGGAAGTGCATTGAAGATAAAATTCAGCTCTTTGATGAACCGGCTCCTGAAGACCTGGTTGAAAAGGTCAGCGCTTCTCCCCTACCTGTTGTTTCTCATTGGTGCCCAGACCCCTGGGCCGCGGCTGTCCGCCTCCCCCAAACACCGTGTTCTCAGCTGTGGTCCTTCGGGCAGGACCCGCCCCTCCCCCTCACACCTTTCCCCTGCTCCTTCTGTCTGGAAGCCCCTTCCTCCATGTGTCCATGTGAGGTCGGCAGGTCACCCTCAGGCTGCCCCTGCTGCTGCCCCCGCTGCCCAGGTTGCCACCACCTCTGTGCCCGGCTGAGGGGTTCACAGGGGTGGCCTCACTTCTGTCCCCCTCTTAATCCAGTGTCCCCACTCTGGGCGCCCACAATGGTCCAGCCTCCCTGGCCTGGCCGCTTCCCATCCCTTTGCTAGTTACACCTCATGTTCCAGCACCAGACACGGCCACTGCAGGGTGCTCATTGGCCCTGCTCTTCCCTCTCCCGGGGGCGTCACCTCTCACCTTCCTGTATCTGGATGGGCTGTCCTCAGGTGTGGCCTCCATCCTCAGGTGTCTCCTCTTTCAAGAAGCCTTACTGGAACACCCAGTTCTTCCCACACATCCCCCCTACCCTCGACCCCTGTCTCACTACGGCACATATTGCACTTTTCCCTTGTCCGGTGGGGGTTTTGAGGAGGCCCCGAGCCCTGGCGCCGTGCCGACGGGCTCTGGCTGCGGCACTACGGCGGTGGTGCGGGTCCCTGCCCTCATGGGCACACGTTCTGGTCCGGGAAGGTGGAAGTCCCCGGTGTGTGGTGCTAGTGGCAGAGCCAACCAGACAGTCCAGGCGTCCCTTCCCTGGGACCAGGGGGGCGAGGGCTGTGGAGCCCGTGTTAGGAAGTCTGAACCTCCTCCTCCGCGGCTGGGAGCCTGGAAGGATTTTGCACTGGATAGGGACAAGGTTCGATTTGCCTGCAGGAGCGATAAAAGTGCAATGAACCTCCGGACCCCAAAGGC
Source organism: Micronycteris hirsuta (assembly GCA_004026765.1). Classification (NCBI taxonomy): domain Eukaryota; kingdom Metazoa; phylum Chordata; class Mammalia; order Chiroptera; family Phyllostomidae; genus Micronycteris; species Micronycteris hirsuta. Next base: position 17,193 of record PVJI01022069.1, read on the forward strand.
CCTGGGGGGGCGTTTGTGAGCAGAGGGGCCCTTGTGGTCAGAAACTGCCCATTCTGGGGCTGCTGCTTTGCAATATCTGAGACCTTCCTCCAAGTCCTGAACGGAAGGCCGCCTGACAGAAATCACCAGGCTGCCTTTTGTAAACTCTCTCTCTCCTCCCCCTCTGCTGACCGTGCTCTGGTTTCTGTCTCGGCCCCTCCCCAGGTCCGAGGAGAGCTGCTTCGGGAGCGGGTGATGCAGCTGGAGGCCCAGGAGGGCCGCTTTGCAGAGTCCCTTGTCTCCCTGCAGTTCCGGAAGGCAGCCGGCGCTGCCAGGACGCTGCGGGCCTACACGGCCCTCCTGGGCCTGCAGGACCTGCTGCTGGAGGAGCTGCGTGCGTCAGAGACCCTGACGAAGGAGGCCTGCGCCCAGGTCCTGGGGTCCCACGGCCCTGTGAGTGCGGGAGGGCGGGGTTGCGAGGTCGCCCGTGACCCACCTCCGGTTCTGCGCCAGCCGGCGGGCGGGGTTGTGGTCGCCCGTCCTGTCTGTGCCGCGGGCCGTGGTTGCTTAGCTGGCAGAACACGGTACTCTCCCCGCCTGGGGCTGCTCTGTCTCGTTGCCTCTGAAAAGTGGCGTTTTCATGGTGGCGTTTTCCACGTCTGTGATGTGACCTGTGCCTTCCAGCAGCGGCAGGACCGTTTCCTTCCCGATGCTCTGACGATGACAGTGTGGCTCTCGGCGACTGGCCTGTAGATGCCGTGAAGGCCCAGATTAACGCTGACCTTTACGAGTCTAATTGTCACCGTTGCTCCCACGTGCTGCATTTTTTCAAGGTGTGGGAGGTGGAGTCTTCCAATGAAAGCTGTGGACGTAACTGCGGATGCAGCAGAGTTTTTAAAAAATTAGAAAATTCAGTGAGCAATGTGAAAACTGAAATAAAATGGAAAGTTTTCTAGAAAACTACAGATTGCCCAAATTGGCTCAAGTCGGAAAGAAAGTCCGTATAGTTCTATTGCTTTGATTCAGTAGTTAAAAAAAAACACTTAGAACACACACAAAAAATCACCTAACCCGATGGTGTTCCAGGTGAGCGTCACCTGACTTCACGGTAGCAGATTTTCCTAGCCTCACAAATGATCCCCGATGTTAGAAAAATAGGGGATAAGCCTCAACTCAGGTTATGAAGCTCAGATAGCCTTGAGATGACCTTGACTCCCAGAGCAGACACGAACGGTGTGAGGAAGAGCAGTGACAGGTCAGTCTGACTTGTAGTCACTCGCGCACAACTCATGAACAAAATACTGTCGAGCAGTCCAGCCGTCTGTAAAAAAGCACGGCTGTGGCGCGGCCAGGTGGAGTTTTCCCAGGGACGTCGGGTGGCTCAGCACTGAAACCTTCCTGTGCCAAGTCTGCCAGGCGACCCGACCACGGGAGGGGAGAAAAGCCTCACGCGGTCATTTCGGTTCAAGCAGAACAAGGGTTTCCTCGACTCCCCTGCCAGCCAAGGTACCGTTAATGCGAGGAAGAAAACTATACACAGCACTCACCCCAAACCCGCAGTGAGTGCCCCCGCTCCCCCACAAGGAGGGTGGCGTGGCGGGGCGCCACGCCCTGGAGGGCAGGTCCAAGGGCAGCGAGAAAGGAAGACGCCGTTTCAGCTCACAGTCCCTGTCCTCCTTGTAAGGGCCTGAGAAGCAGCCTCCGCTCCGCTCCGAACCACCCAGGGCCTCTTCTTTCTCGAAACCCTGGGATGTCTGTTTGGGAAGGGGTAGCACAACACGGGCCGTTTCGGTTTCGTCGTGAAGCCTTCTGGGTGAACACCGCAGCGTCCCCGTTCCCCAGTGTGTCCAGGACAGCAGCGTGAGAGTGTCCTGGATGGAAGCCTCTGATAGACACCTGGAAATGTCTTAGTGCATCGGTGGCAAAGCGATGGGCGGGGTGCCGTTTTTCCCCTCAGTGCGCATTTGGAGGGAAGGCGGCTGTGGTTCTGCTCCAGATAGCAGGTGCTCACTCTGAGAGCCGCTCTCCCGCCAGGGCGGGCTCTGAGGGCTGCTAACCGTTCAAAGGGATTGAAAAGCCTGAGACGAAAGGCTTTGGAAGAAATGACTCCCCGGGGAAAGTGTATCCAGCACGCCTCCCTTGACGAGAGATGTCTGCTTCTGCGCAGTTGGGACACGTGCAAGGGCACCATGGAGTCCCGGGCAGGGACGGGCCAGTGTAAACAGGACGGACGCACTCAGAACGGTCACGGTGACCCCGAAGCAATGTCTCCACCATGTTTGCCCTTCAGTTCAAACTGCGGGCTGTCCGCCTCCCCAGGTCTGCACCGGGGCCTCCCTCTCTTCTCCCCACGCTTCCAGCCCATTTGCTGCTGGTCACCCCATCTGTCAGTTCTGCCTAAATTGCCTCCGTTTTTTCCTTGCTGCCCAGCTTCATGGTTCTGACGCATCTGGACCTGGAAAGGAAACACTAGTAAGCAGCCCCTGTGACTTGAGCTCATTAAATCCAAGGCATCATGCATAGTGCTTAATGAAACCTTTCTTCTCCCCATGATACATATTTTTTTTCTTTTAATCATCACCTGAGGATGTGTTTATTGATTTGAGAGAGAGAAACATCGATAGGAGAAACATCCATCGGTTGCCTCCCGTACGCGCCCCAACTGGGGATCAGACCAGCAGCCTTTGGTGTATGGGACGGCGCTCCGACCACGGAGCCGCCGGGGGCCACTGCGCCCCCGGCGTTTTTATGCACATTCTACAGATGCAGGAGTTGAGGCCGGGGAAACTCATCCTTTCCCCAGTGTCACGCAGCAGGAAAGCAGCGCGTATACCTTCTGCCCAGAAAGCCCAGCTTCTGTTCAAACATGAATGTCTGCCGGCCCCGTCTTTCTCTGCTCCGGTCTCCCCTCCACACTGAAGCCAGAGAAATCTTTCTGAAAAACAAAATGATCATTGGCTGCCCATCCCCCAGCTCTGTATTTTAAAATCTCCCCTCCTCCCTTCCCTCCCTGGGACCCTTAGCTTTAGCCCCCGGTACCTTCCGGCTGCTTCAGAGCACTTGAGACGCGCCCGGCCTTCCGAGGGGCTTCTGCCCAGAGTGCTTCTCATCACCCCGCCACTCCCGTCTCTGGAGTGCAGTCCGTGGTGGTGCAGGGCGCGCCCACGGAGGACGCTGTGGAGACCCTGTGGCTGCGGTGCTGTGGCAGGAGCGCGGCCAGGATAGGAAGTCTCGGCGTGTTGGAAGCCCCTGCTCAGAAACATTCAAAGGCTCCCGTGGTCCTGGGGGCGAAACCTAAGCGCCCTCTGCTCAGCGGCCTGAGTTTTCCTCTCTGGTCGGCGTTTCTCCCATCTTGGTTGTCAAGAGGTGTTTCTGAGCCATCAGGGACTTGGAGATATTTGAGTAGTCGATACGAACTCCGGCCCGCTGCAGGCAGGCAGGCCCTTTGGACCACAGCTCAGAGGGCCGAGGGCCGCCCTCCCCGCAGGAAGCCCGTGGGAGGCCTCACAGGGCTAAACCCGCCACCCCGCTGAGCGACTGGCCAGCCTGCCTGCCTGCCTCTGCGAGGCTCGGGCCCCTCCTGCCGCCCCCTTCTTTACCCACGTGCGTGGGCTGTGGGCCGTGTCTTGTACCCAGTGGTCTGATTCTGGTGGCCTGAGCATGCAGGCTTCTGCGCCATGGTCAGCGAGAGGCAGGGCAGCTGCTGGTGAGGGACAGCCGCCCTGAGCCGTCTGCCCTGGGCCCCTGCTCCGGCTCTGTCACTTAAGAGATCCAGGGCCTGGCGGGTGACCAGAAGTCTCTCGGCCTCGGTTTCCTCATCTGTAAGACAGAGTGAGAGTGTGTGTTCCATAGGCTCGTTGTGAGGGTTCAATGAGATTCATGTAGGTAAAGCACCGGCGGCACGCCCGGCGCTGTGAGCGCCACCGTGTTACCCACGGCTGCTGCGCTCCGCACAGCCTTCCTCTGTGGTGGGCACTGCAGCGACCTCTGTCGGTGACAGGTGCTGGCTGCCAGCCGGGGGCCACGTGCTGCCGACAGGGCGGCGGAGACCCAGCCCGGCCCTGGACGAGCTCAGGCTCCAACAGAAAGGGCCTGGGCAGTGATTTCGGGCGCCTGCAGAAATGGGGCCTGGCCTCAGTCAGCTCTGGCTGCTCGGACAAAGGACCGGGGACTTGTGGCTTCAACAGCTAATGTGTATTTGCTCGCAGTTCTGGAGGCTGGAAGTCCATGGTCAAGGTGGCCGCAGGTCCTGTCTCTGGGGAGGTCCCCCTTCCTGGGTTGCAGACAGCTGCCTTCTTGTTACATCCTCCCACGGTGGAGAGGGGCTCTGCTTCTTCCTCTTCTGATAAAGAGAGCGATCCCCGACCGTGAATGACTCCTAAGGGCCCCGCCTCCTAATCCCATCCCATCTCAGGGTCAGGGCTTCGATACATGGGTCTGAAGGGGACCCGAGCATTCATCCGGAGCAGGCTTATACGCGGGCGGTGAGTGGGCACGCTGCGGAGAAGGGGCCTGTGTCTCAAGGCACCGAGGGAGCCCTTCCTCAGGAGGTTCTTCTGAAGCCACGGCTGGGAGGCAGACCCGGAATGGGCCAGACAGGGGCAGGCCCTGCAGGCGGAGGGGCAGCGTGTGCAGAGGCCTGCGGGTGTGAGGTCGTGGTGCAGCCGCATCGTACCGTTTGCCAAGGCCGCCTGGGGGAGGCCGGCAGCAGCAGGGCGGGGTCAGGCTTCTGGGGCCACGCCGAGCAGGTCGCCTTTTCCCCTGTGCCCACCTGCCTCCTGCTCACTGCCTGCCTCTCTGCGCAGGAGCTCCAGGAGCTGGAGAGGAAGCTGGAGGAGCAGCTGGCCCAGCAGGAGGAAGCCCAGCTGCAGCGGGCCCTGGCCAGTTGGCAGCATTGGGCAGGGGATGGGCCCGGGCTCCTGGACGAGTCTGAGGACGCCGATTCTGACAGGCAGGTGTCTGCTGTCTTGCAGCGAGCCCTGAGCAAGAGCCAGAAGTTACTGGAGTCCCAGCAGCAGAGGTGAGCCGGGCCAAGGGCACTCTGGCGTCAGTGCCCTGTGGTGGCAGAGGGGTCGGGGGTGGACACCCGGCCTCACGCTCAGCGGAACGAGGAGGCGCCGTCCCAGTGCTCAGAGGGGGCTGCTTGCCGGGCAGCACACTTCTCCCCGACATCTTCCTAGACTTCATTTTTTTTCTAATAGCACTGAAGTTTTGCTGAACACAGTGTGTTTACACTTTTTATTTTGAAATCATTAGCGACGCTCAAGGAGCTGCAAAAACAGTGCCAAGGTTGCACATGCCGTTCCCCCAGGCGGCACCTCCCGTCACCCCACACGGCGCGAGGCGGGGACCGCGGGCCTCCGGCCTCACCTGTCCCGTCACGTTTTGGATCCGCTTTTGTAAAATGTGAAACCGCCAGACCCCGATCTTTACTTTTTCAATCACCATTCAACGATTGGCCTTTGCCCTCAGCTTGAGGAGCGCTTGGAAAACGTCATTTTTAACAGCTTCCTAATTTCCCGCTGTGGGTGCGATGCCGATGTGGAAAGGGCAGCTCCACCTTTGCAAACGCGTGCACGCCGTCCTTGGCAGGAAAGGGGCCAGATTGCAAGGGAGGTGATGTGATGGGTGATTTTAGTTGGTTGGATTACACTTCTCCGTGTAAACGCAGCCTGAGCCTGCAGTCCTGTCCCGCTGATGCGAGTCCAGGAGGGGCTGGTCCCCGTGACCAGAAGGGACGCTCGGGGCTGCTGACCTGCCTGGGAGCAGCACCGAGGCTGTTTAATGCCCTGCTGCCCTCTGTGCTTCATGGAGGGCATTGCTGGCGGTCAGGCTTCTGCGGTGCAGGGCACATCAACCAGCAGGGACACAGGGCAGCCAACCTGTGGTGCCGACCCGAATGGGCCAAGGGGTTGGGTAGACGGAGCCCCTCACGTGCGAGGTGGGAAGCCCTATGGACACCCTCGTGTGGAAAGGTGCCCCCCAGCCTCTGGGGTCCGAGCCAGGGACATCCTTGGACAATGGCCCTGGGCCTGATGCAACCCCAGGGCCCAGAGTGGACGATTCCCCGGAGCCTTGTCTCCTTGACCGTGGCCTTGGCAGCCAGTACTCGGCATTTCCGAGCAGGGTCGCCGATCACCCTGCAGAGCCGCTACCGTGCAGCCCCCACACCTGCCCAGAGCTGCCCACGCTCAGGAGCCCTCTGTCCTGCAAAGCATCTGGGCCCTGACCTCCTCTGGCCAGCTCTTTCCGTGGGCGTGGTCAAGGACAACGTAGAGTAGTTTGGGACTCTCTGCCGTTCAGCTGCCTCAATGGTCTCACAGCTTCGCTTTCTAACCGAACGGCTCGTGTCGATTGCATCCCTCCCCCCAGTCTGCGAGAGGAGCGGGAAGACGGTGTCGTCCTGGAAGACTTGCTGGAGACAATGGAGACGGACACCTTCGTGACCCTGTATGGCCAGGTGAGAGCACGGCCTTCTGGGAGGGCAGCGCCCGCTCTCTCTCTCAACCTTTTATTTTGAGATAATTTGAGATTTGCAGGCGGTTGCCACAGTCGCACAGGGAGTCCCAGTGCCCCACCCCTGTCTCACTCGGTTTCCGCTGTGGTCGCACCTTCCGAAACCCAAGCCCCTCGCAAAGCCAGGACATTGACCTTGCCATCAAATCCGTGCCATTCGGTCCAGGCAGACTCCTGGCCAACACCGCCGTGAAGACACAGAACTGTTCCATGAGCACACGGATGTGCCCGTGCCACCCCTGGTGCTCACACCCGTCCCGGTGCCCTGGCGGCCACTACTCTCTTCTCCTTCTCTACGCTGAGTCTGTCCTGGGATGTCATACACATGCAGCCACTCAGGAGGGGACCCGTGGAGACTGGCTTTTTCCAGGCAGCACAATGTCCTCAAGTCCCCCCAGTCCCTTCTTCTTACTGCCGAGTGCTGTTCGTGGGGTGGCCGTGGCGCAGTTTCTTTAACTGCCTGTCCACTGGTTTGGGGACATTTCCGTTATTCCCAGAGCCTGTGCTGTCCCCGCCCCAGAGCCCCAGAGCCCCTCGGAACATGAGTAGGAGAAGGAGACATTACTCGTGGCCACTGCAGTAGGCCAGGACATTAGCCGCGCAAGTGAGCTGGGAGCAGCCCGAAGGGGCGGATGAGGCTTTGGAAATGTCGCAGGGAGCCAAGGCTGCTGACCCAATAGATTTTTTTGACAGCTCTGCGAATGCGGGGACGTGTTTCTGGGACTAAGTTACTGAAATATTTATTTCCCTGGGACAAAGTGCCCTAAGCCTGTGATCCGTTAGAACTGGCTTCACGTCAGGGCTGGTGCACCAAGGCCTGAGCTGCCTGCCTGCGCCCCTTAGGAGCTGCGGCTGGCCTCGTACCTGTCCAGGCTGACGATGGTGCCGGCAGGCACGCTGCGCCGCCTCCTGAGTGTGGCTCTGCCCACGGCCTCGCAGCCCGAGCTGCTGGCCGTGCTCGAGTCGGTCAGCCAGAAGCAGCCGGACCACGCGGTGGAGGATGGCGGTGGGGAGCCAGCCGACCCGGGCCGGAGGGGGTGAGTCCATGTCCGCCGCCGCCCGGAAACAGTGAGCGAGACTCCAGGGAGAGGGCAGGTTGGGGGAGGGGCGTAGGGCCCCCACGGCGTACGCGTCCCATGTCGCCACACCATCGCCCAAGCAACAGAGGCAGGCGGAAGTCGCTATAAACATTTTCAAGTCCCGGGGACCCACGTGTTTTGTTGATGTGCAAAGTCATTTTATATAATGATTGTCACACTGTTCAGACTACACTTCCTGTTGCTTTATGAACAATTTAAAGCTCATACTGTTCACAGTTCCTGAAACACCTTCATGGGCAATTTTAACGGCTGCCTAGTATTCCGCTGATGTGGGTGCCGTGTGGCCCTGTTGCTGGACTTGTAGTGCGGGCTCCGTTTTCCTCAATCGGGGCAGAGCCGCAGAGATGCTTTCCTTCAGGATCCGGTTCCAGGTGTGAATTCAGTCAGCAGTGGCCCTTCATAAGGAGGGGCACGAAGCAGGGGTGTGGGGAGCAGCCAGCGGTGCCACCTGAGGGTAGAGTCTGTGGGGAGCAGGGTGCGTGGACAGCCACGGCCAGGCCCGAAAGTGTGGCACGCCAGGAGCCAGGGCCGCGTCTCCACCAGATTCATGGGAGGCCGGGTGGGCGTCTGGGAGCCGTGAATCTGGCAACATGGCACGATTGCCTGGGTAAGTGTGTGCGTGCATTATTTTTCCTGAGAAAAGGGGCAGTGTCTTGTCATTAGAGTTGTCAAGGAGTCTCTGACCGAGAGGTAAGAAGCCCGGCTGAGAGTAAAGAGTGGGGCACAGTGGGAGGAAATGTGGGAGTATGGGAACACCAGCTGAGGGCAGGGCTGCTCATCCACTGGGGCTGGGAAGAGGCTTCTAGCACAGGTGAGGCCAGCACAGTCAGGTGTGGGTGTGGTCAGAGGGCTAGGTGTGATTGGGGGCGTGGCCAGGGGCTGGGTGTGGGTGTGGTCATGGGGTTGGGTGTGGCCGGGGACAGGTGTGAGTGTGGCCAGGGGGGCTGGGTGTGAGGGGGTTAGTGAGCAGCCTGTCACTGTTGGTTTCTCCCAGTGCACAACCAGGTAGGGGCATGCAAATGTCAGGTATTAGAAGTGACTCTGGAGCAGAAGCATGCATGGGCCTAGGGAATCTACTTCTGCCCAGGGGCCATCCCCGAGGACCTTATTTACGGGGCTGCCCCTTTG
>PVJI01022070.1:0-25953 GCA_004026765.1 Micronycteris hirsuta
CTCCACCACACACAGTCTCCTTCTCCTTGGGAACAGTGTTTAGATGGCCTGGGTGTGGGGCGGGGAGGGAGGTGAGGTTTGGAGGTTGGGGGGGTGGGCGGGAAGGTGCCTGAGGATGGGGAGTTGTCTTCAGCACCTGCAAAGTGCATTCCTTCTGTCCTACTGTGCCCCTTGCCTCTGTGAGGGAAGCTGGCCTCCTGCTCCCTGGGGTGTTTCTGCATTGTGCTGCTGGGGGTGCTGCTGCTGTGACCACCTGACTGAGATCAGGCTGAGGTCAGACCCTAAACATACCACCTGCTCTCATCCCCACCCCAAGCTTCTGAGCAAATAAGATGGAGTCTCCAGAAGGAGGCCCTGTGTGTGTGTGCCCGAGGCAAGGATTGGCAAGGCACAGCAGGCTCCTAGAGGCCCAGGGTGTCATCCCCCTGTGCCCTAGGATGTCCACCAGAGGGAGATAATTCCCGGGACAACTGCATCTGTACATTCTGCTCACATCCCATCCTTTTAGCAGCTTTTGAGACCAAGCCTTAGCTCTCCAACCAGCCTCAAATCCCATTTCATTTGCTTAAACCACTGTTTCTTTAGTATTTACCACATAGGCAATACATGTTCATGATAGAAAAATTGGAAATATAGCAGAGCAAACTATTTTGGTATATATCCTTTCAGGTGTCTTTTTTTATGTGCATTTTTATGTAAATATAATGACACCATCCTACACATCTCATTTTAAAAGCTGCCTTTCCATACACATGAAGGCTTGTTAAATATCATATATATCAGTATAATTTGTAATGGCTGCATAGGATGTGCCTGAATGATGGATCATTATATGTTTAAACATGGCTGTTGGGAATTTTTAGATTATTGTCTTATTTTCACCATCACACTCAACATAGGGATGGCACTGCTCTTGTATACTTGGTTCACTTATGCAAATTGTTTCCTTAAGAGATATGGCTGTGAGGAAAACTACTGAATCAACAGGCTTGCCCTTTCTAAGGCTTTCAAAATATATAGAGATTTGTGCTCCAGAAGACACTTCTATTGACCTGCCCACCAACAGTGCATGAGAGCTGCCCAGGAAATGCCCTTCTGAGTGGTCAACCCCACCCCCCATTCTCCAAAACTGCCCCTGTCTACAGTGAGGATTTTCCTGGATGCCATTTAATTGGATGGCCACTCTGCCTTGCTCTCTGAGAGGGGAGGGGATGGTGGGTCTGAGAGGAGACCTGGGTCCAAGAAAGGGTAGTGATGTTTGGTAAGTCAGAAGCATGGCCCCTGCCAGCCTCCAGGTCAGCGGCAGGGATCGTCAGTGCAGGCTGTGCATGAGGGTGTGAGGGGTGCTGGACTCTGTCCTCACTGAGGCTGGTGGAGGGGGTAGGTCTTACCTGGGAGGACTTGGGTTCACAGTACCATGGCACTAGGGTCAGAGGAAGGGAGAGGCCCCTAGGAAGAAGGCGTCTAGGAAGAAGGGCAGTCAGGATAAGTGGGAGCTGAAGGACCACCTCTTAGAGATGCCGAGTCACATGGTCTGTTTGGAGCAATATCAACATTGGGGTGCAGGGTGGAGAAAAAAGTGGCTGGATCAGGGCACTAGACTGGAAAGTTTGCCCCCAGCCTTAGACAGTGGAAATCCGGCAGAATTGAGAGAGAAGCCAGGCCAAGTGGGATTAGAGGTGGATGGGCACCCCCGAAAGGAGGCACAGATAAAACCACATGGACTACGGAGGAGGTCAAAAGTGACTATGGCCCGAATGAGGGCTGGAGTGGGATGGAGGATGGGGAGAAGAGGGGCTGGTGAAGTGGAGGGAGAAGCCAGATCTCCAGCAGAGACCTAAATTAAACTTCATGTGTCCATCTGTCTGTCTGGCACTCATCACTTTAAAAGCCCCTTGACCAAAGAGCTGCCTTCCTCTTCAGTCCCATGGAAAGGCTTTCCATGGGACAGGCTCTACTTTCTGACTTTTTCAGACAGATAGTCCCATCAGAAAATGACATGTGACTTCTGAGATGAATCATTGGCTCTAATCTTTGCCTGAGTTTTCTGACTGGGGTCTTAGATGTAAAGACAAGGCCCGAGGCTGTGTGTGCACCACCCCAGCTCTGCCCTCCCTGACTGTGGGCTCTTGCGCATGTCTCTGCCATTTGGCCTGGGAGTCCCCAGTGGCCCCTGTGCCTCTGTCATTCTACATGTGTATGAGTCCCTCCTGCTTTTGGCAGTGGTTTATTTGGTTCTGATTAGGGAGAAAACTTCTAGGCAACATGGCCAACAGGTTTGTCAAGACAAGACTGATGAGTTCCTGAAGGAATCTAGACTGAGTAGTATGAATTCCTGAGCTGAGACCCAGAGGAGGTGAGGTACTCACCCAAGGTCTCACAGTCAGACAGCAGCACCAGGACACCAAAGGGCCAAGATCTCAGGAGGTGATTCTGTCTGTGTGCCCCACTCAGTGGGGCACTTCACGGATTACTGGGATGGGACTGTTGGGACTGTGAGAATCACCTGTGGAATGAGCTCTTCTCAGTAGAACTCTGACGTAGCCTCCTTGATTCAGGGGCTGGGCACGTAGGGTACCCATTCACGATGATGAGGTGCTATTCCTGGCACACAGCATTCTCAAGCCTCTTGGGCTGCTCATTTGGTGCAGTTTATTTAAATGCCAGCTCTTGCTGACATGGCAAATTTGGTTCACTCTTGGCACCCTGCCCTGCCCAGCCCATTTCAGTGTGCCCCTGACCTCCACAGAAACATGTGCGGGCCTTGCCAGATGGTGGCAGGGCCCAGCTGCTCAGGCCTGACCATGGAGGGGCCCAGAGGGTGGCAAATCCCTAAAAGGAAGGCTGCTCTGCCTCAGGATTGTGATGGCAGAGCCAGGCCCCTGCTTCTCATTGTGCCTGCTTGCCTGAGCCTCCAACTCTTCTCTCAATGCTCAAGAGGCTGACTGTGGCAGGTCAGGGCTGTGACTAGACCCATGACATGGGCTTTCCATGTTCCTGCAATACCGGGCTGGTCCCAGCCTGGAGATCTGGCTTTGTTTCCCCAGGCCCTCCTGAGGCAAATAGGCTTCATGGTGCTGTGCAGGTCTCAGAGGCCACCACAGCCCACTTCTCACTGGCCACAGGAAGACAACACATGGTGAAGGGCAAAGGGAAGGCAAGGATGGAGAGCAGGTCTAGAAGACAGAGATAGGGAGGAAAAGAAAGCAGAGCATAGGACATCCCTGGCTTCCCAGGCATAGCAGCAAACCCTTACCAGATCACCATCCTTGCCTGGTCCATAATGGTAACTAGGAGTTGGCAGTGGGGCCCCAGGCTTTCCTCACTGGAGATGGAGCCAAGTTCCAAACCACACGGGGCTGCCTATCCCCAGGCCATGCTTATACTGATTGAGGACTACCCACAGTCCCCTCTCCTAGTGAGGGCAGGTTTAGAGTTACTGCTCTTATTCAACTGCCTTGTGATCTTTCTTGTGCCGTGTGGTGCCGGGCACTTGCAAGATATTGATCCCCATTCTGTCCCCAGAGCAGTCATGAAGGGTAGACTTTTTAACCCCCCATTTTTCAGACAAGAACACTGAGGCAGCCCTGCGAGGTTAGCTGACCAGCCAAGATCTATCAGGCAACTACTAAGTACTGAGAGAGATGATCCAACTTGAAAATGGTGTTGCCCCCAGCACCAGCCCTTCCTCTTGTCCCTCCTTGTGAGTCCGCTGGTGCTGGCCCCCAGGGAGCTGCTGTCTGTATGGCACTGTGAAGGCTCCCTCCATGCCACTCTGTCCCCCACACTTGATGGTGTGTGGGTTCTGGCCATCAGAGCTCTCTAGGAGAGCTTGTGATATTCCCTCATCAGCCATGTCTCAAACAGACAGCCTGTGGTAGCCTATGCCTTGTTTCCCAGGTGAGTGACCCTGGGCAGACATGTGGGTGTGCCACCTAGTGGTGGCAGATCCGGTAAATGCTCACTCTCTGACCTCTATCTGCCACCCAGGACTCCACCAGCTCTTGCTTCCCAATGCCCAAAGGACATTATAAATGCATGAAGTGACAGCCATATGCTTGCCTTTGGCCCAGGAGCCCTGTTGAATCAACTGAGAAGTGACTTGCAGAGCAGGCACCATGAGCATCTCAGCTCTTGGAAGCAGCACCAAAGGTGAGGCCCAGGCTCCCTCTTGTCCCAGTCCCAGGCTCTGTATGTAGTTGCCTCTTTCCAGGCTGGCCCTGCCAGGACCTTGAGTGCTGCCTGGGCAGCAGAGTGAGAGAGGCATATTGGGAGGGCTGGAAAGGAAACCCAGGGTCCTGGGGCTGGGCTCCCTTTCTGAGGCTGTGTGGCCTTGCCCCTGCTAGGGAAGCCTCTCACAGCAGGTGAAGAGGAGCGCAGTAATGTACTCAAGCAGATGAAGGTGCGAACCACTCTGAAGGGGGACAAGAGCTGGATCACCAAGCAGGATGAATCGGAGGGCCACACCATGTAAGTCCAGGAGGCTGGGAGGACCAGGAGCAACAGGGTGGGGCTGGGGTTGTGATCCATGAGGCTCATCCACATCTGGAGATGCTGAGGGGCTTCCACTATTCAGAGCTCAGCCAGGAAATGGGGCCCCTGGCCAGCTGGGGAAGTCAGAGCAGGGAAAAGCAGTCCAGCTGAGGGCAAGACTTAAGCAAAGGCACAGGGCAAGAAAACCCTGGATGCCACGTTGCACGTGTGCGAGTGCCTGTGGAATATGGAGACAACCGTAGAAGGGTAAGGTAAGATGGGAACGGTGGGCCAAGTTCCTGGGTGTATGTGCTGCACCGTTCTCAGCTGCCCCTAGGATGGAGGTCACAGGGGTGCTGATGGAAAGAGGCCTGGAAGCCACTATTTTAGGACCCCTCTTTTTCCAGAGAGCTGCCCTCTGGTCGGAGTCGTGCCACATCCTTTTCATCAGCTGGAGAGGTGCCAAAGCCCAGGTAAGAGCTGGTACTCAGATGGCTGGTAACCCCCTTAGGGGACAGGGTTGGATCCCAAGCTGAGAAGGGGCATCAGGGTCTGCATCAAGTCATCAAATCCACAAGAAAGATGGGCTTTTCTGCTCTGCTCCCTCTTGGGAAAGGGAAAGCAAAAGTCACTGAGTCCATTTTCCTGGCTTCCTGTGTGGCCTTTGGGACAGCTGCCTCCTCCCCTCCTGGGCCTTTATGGTTCCACCTGTCAACTGTGATCAAAACTGTCATTAAGAAGCCTTTTCAGGAAGTAAGACAATGTCTGTGAGGTCCTTTGAGAGACACATGACTCCCTCTGTAGGTAGCCCTGATTGCTGAGTACACCTGGTAATTTAATTGGCATTCCAGGGCAGACTCACATGTTTGGGACAACTGTCTCCCAAATTCAGGATGACCTATTTTGCCAGCTGGACAAGGGAATAGTCCTCTCTCTGTTTCAAGGACTTTTGCAAAGAGGTGTCCAGGTAGGCTCTGAAGCATGGGAGCATCTGCCCAGATCTGCAGGAACTGTTCCTGAGAAATAAGAGGGTGGGGAACCCAAAAATTCAGGCTTGACCCTTGTTCCACACAGCTGGCATTTGGCAGAGTTACATTGCCACAGCCTTTCTCAGGTGGCAGTAGAGACAGTGACAGCAGCTGGAAGGAAGGGGTCCAAATTCACTACCGGCCCTAAAAGCTGCCTTTGGTAACTGTGGCCTTGCCCATCATCCCTCAATGACTTAGCACCCACTACCTGCCAGCTCCTGTAGTGAGCACAGAGGAGACAGCCCGCTCCTCAGAGAACTGACATCCTAGCAGGAACCATGGGTACAACCTAAGTACAGAGATGAACGTGCAAAAGAGAATTGAGATTGGCAAGGTTGGCAAGGACCTGAGGACAGTTCAAAGATGGTTTACTCATAGGGTTGGGTGGGCTTATTTACTTGGGGGTGCAGTTCTCACCTTGGGCTTTGGTTCGTGGGTACATTTGGAAAGCACATCCTGTGACTTAGGGTCCAGAGTAGGGGTGCCCAAAACTCTACATAAACTTTGACTCTCATTCTTTCCCACAAGGGTCCAGGGCCAACCAGGGGCCATGGCCTAACCTCCCCAGCATGCTGGTATTTCAGCCAAAAGTGCTCATTGTGCCACCCTGGCCCCTGTGGCTCAGTTCCTTAGAGTATTGTCCCATAACCAAAAGGTTGCCAGTTCCATTTCTGGTCAAGGCACATATCTAGCTTCAGAGTTTGGTCCCCGGTCAGGGTGCATACGGGAGACTACCAATCGATGTTTCTCTCTCCCATCGATGTTTCTTTCTCTTCCTTTTTCTCTAAAAGAAATGAAAAAATGTCTTCGGGTAAGGATAAAAAATGCTCATTGTGGCTAGAAGGGGTGCAAATGGCCTTTCTTGATCCCACCCCAAGTGTTTCGGGAACTTGGTCACCTCCAGGAGGCTGTCCCCAGTTAAGCACAGAGTCTGTCAAGATGGAGAACACTGGGGCTCTGTGCTGCCCTTCCTGCCTGCCTGCATGAGGTCCCCTTAGACCCACCCTGGTGCTCCAGCCCCAGGCTTCTCTGTTCCTGGACAAAGTTCTTATCTGCTACAGCTCCACCCTGGCTGTTTACACTGTCAGCCCCTGGCTCCCACCTCCACCCCGCCTCCAACTCCTTGCTCCCTTGGTTGCTCCCAAGCAGGAAGTGCCCAGCACACGGAGGCTAATGCTTTCCAGCCACTGACTAAGCCCTGGCCATGCTCTCAGGTCTCACACTTCCATAAAGACTTGTGATGTGGGTGTCCCAGTGACTGGAGGAGGGGAAGAATAAGAGGAGGCTGAGAGGAGGGTCAGCTGGCCTTGGCTGGCTCATGCCTGGGCTCTGCTCCTTAGGCCTTCATGAACCTTCCTGGAAAAGGCTGAGGGTATGGGTGGGGAATAGGTCAGGCGCAGTGGCTTCACCTGCCATGTCCTCAGCCCCAGGCCTCTGACCATGGAGCCTGAGCTGGGTCAGCTTCGAAAGCAGAGGGTGGCAGAGCTGTCAGCAATCCTAGAAGAGCTCTCGCTCAGGGGAGAGCTGGCACCTAGCAAGCCAGGGAGAAGCCAGAATTTGGAGGGGATGCCTCTGTAGCACATACCTAGCTAGAGACCACACTTTCCTGGGCACCTGCTGTGAGCCAGGGCCATGCTGGGCTGCCCCCTGAACAATCAGCCGCGGGTACTTTTTCTGGGGAACATGAGAGGGATGGGCAGAGGAGAGTAGGAACCAGGCTAGGGGCACAGGCTGGTTGGCTCTCTTGGGAAGCTCCTGGTCACTCCTGTTCCTCTTGTTCTGACTGCATTGGGACACCCACCAGCCAAGCTGCTTTGCTGTCATTGGGGACAGGAGAAAGTAGGGCCCCCCCAGCAAGGCTTCAATTCACTTCATACCTTCTTTTTCCCCAGCAGGCCTACGAGCACAAGGGCTTCCACTGGCTATATCATCCGGTAGGTGATGGCAGGACCCTGCCTGCCTCCCCGCACCCACCAGCACTGCCCCCTGGCTTCTCCCTGGGAGCTTAATGGGCTGCTTCTTCTGGACTCTCTTTTAGGGGAGTGTTCACCAAGCCCATAGACAGCTCATCCCAGCCCCAGAAGCACTTTCCTAAGGCCAACGGAGCTCCAAAAAGGTGTGTCCATGGGGCTCTGGCCAGCCAGCCAGCCAATGGGGAGTTGTGAGGGCCTGGGCCAGGCTCATGGTAGAGAGAGTACTCTGACTGTCACTGAGGGGGTTGTGGGTGGCAGCTTTGTTCTTCTCTAGGGTAGGAACCTGGAGAGCAATACAGGGGCAACCAGAGGAGATGGGTTGGGGCAGGAGGCAGCTGTACCACAGGTACTGGAAGCCCTCAGGTGGGTGGATGGCCCAATTTGGGCTCTCTGGCCTCTTGGAGTGCCTGGGATACTACTGGTGA
Source organism: Micronycteris hirsuta (assembly GCA_004026765.1). Classification (NCBI taxonomy): domain Eukaryota; kingdom Metazoa; phylum Chordata; class Mammalia; order Chiroptera; family Phyllostomidae; genus Micronycteris; species Micronycteris hirsuta. The sequence goes on from PVJI01022070.1 coordinate 7,900, forward strand.
CCTTGCCCTTGAGCCAGTCCTGACTTGCAGGAAACTTTGACTTGCTGATTGACTGCAGTGAGTTGTGTGCTTTAAGCCACCTTCCTGGCAGGCTCAGGTGGCATATTGTCAAAGCACCTTGGTGTCAGGCTGAACTTGGACTCCATTAGAAAGTCAGGATCAAGGGGCTGGGTCTGCCCGTGGCAGGACGGCCAGCCTGCTCAGGGTGCTGCAGATGTTCTGGGTATCTGACAGGGCTGAGAGCAGAGAAGAAAGGCCACCAGCATTCTCTCATCCAACCACCATGTGCCTTCTGGGTTGTGTGGGAAAATCTGGAGGCAAAAGGGGGCCTGAGGGTAGACATGAAAACTCCTTGCCTCTCTAGCACTGCCAGTGTGGTGAGAGCAGCTCCCGCTGGGCCTCTCCGCCCCTCCTCCTCTGGCTACAGGATGACCACTGAGGACTACAAGAAGCTGTGAGTATGCCACTGCAGACCTGGCTCAGTTCCTTATTGCAGGAGATGAACCCTAACACTGGCCTTCTGAGGGCAGCGGACTGCTTGCCTCTGAGCACAGTTCAGGAGTGCTAGTCCTGTTGGTCTGACATCCCCACGAGTTCATGTAGTGACCTGGAAGCCACCAGAGGGTGACAAGCCCCAGAAAGTTGGATGTCCATGCACACTGCACTTCTGATCTAAGGCAAAGCAGGAACTGTAAGAAGTTTGTAGAAGGGGCCAGTGGGTCTACAGAAAGAGTCATGGGTCATGGCCCCGGGGCTGCTTCTGGCTGACTGTTTCCTGCACATGCCTCTGTACCCCTCTGGACTGGGCTTTCAGCATGGGCTGGGCCAGGCCAGGTTAGTGCCTGATGATCCTAAGCATGCTGCTGGCCATGACAGTCTATTAGTTATGGGCATTTTATGCCTAAATCTGAGCTGCTTCTTGGATATAAATCTTTGGAGTTCCCTCTGGAGTTCCCCTTGTAGCCAGTGTCAAAGGTTCCTTCCTATGTGCCAAGGGAGGAGAGCTTTGGACAGAGTTGTAGGTTGTGCACATGGTTCCCAGGGGCCCCATGTCTTCATATTGTTTGTTCTTTGTCACCATCGTCCAGTGACATGGAGCGGCCAGGGTGCCTTTCTGGAGAAGGTTTGAACTGGGTCTTAGAAGACAGTTAGGGTTGGGCCAGGAAGAGAGAGGAGGGCTGACTCTCAAGGAGAAAGAAGTTGCATGAGCAAAAGCCCAGAGGCAGTGTCGTTAACATATGTTGGTATTGTCGGAAGTCAGGAAGCCAAGTTGCTTGGGATAGCAGCCTATGAGAGGGAGCAGGGGTATAGGTCAGGGGAGGGGGAGCCATAACTGCCAACATCCTCAACCCCTCCCACTCCCCATCTCTCAGGGCACCTTACAACATCAGACGCAGCTCAGCATCAGGGGCTGCTGAAGAGGAGGATGTGCCCTTCTCTTCTGATGAGCAGAAACGGAGGTAACAGTACCCACCGGGCATCCCATGGGCAGGTGTGGGGCCCAGGTCTGCTCAGACTGGTAAAATAGGAATTGTGCCAGTTGAGGTGATGACATATACAACATTTAGGATATCGTTGCTGGCCTGTGGGCTAGAGGAATGGCTGCTAGCAACAGGTGTCATCCCTTGACTCCCAAAACCACTCACATAGCTGGGCCAGCTCAGGGGACCCTTTTATGAACATTCTATGTGGCAGAACCTATGTAACAGGGGTCAAAGGAGAGCCTCAGCTGTGGACAGAGGGTGGGAAGGGATGTGCTTTAGGACTTTATATCAGGTTGTTAAAAAGAGTCCTGGGCAAATTGGACCACAATAGGTAACACAGGGGCCCCTCACAAGAGCCCTCTGTGTATATGCTGTGTAGGGCCTGCATGTCTAGGGCCAGATCCAGAGGTTTCAATGTCCCTCACCCCAAACTGAGGCTGGGTGCTTGGGCAGCAGCTAGAACCCAAGGAAATAGAGCTTCCCAGGCTCAGCCTGCCACCACCCCCAATCCCAATGTCTGCTAGCCCCGCTGTGGCTCAGGAAATAGAGCAAAGCACCCTACTGAGGGCCTGGCAGCCAGGCAATCCTAAGGGTAGAGTCCACAGTGGCAGGGGTCCCCAGGTCTGGAAGGCTACCTGGCATCAACTATCCACTCTGCCACCAGCTAAATGTGTGATACTGAGCAAGGTACTACAACTACCTGTACCTCAGTTTACTCATCTGTGGGTGATACTAGCACCTCCCTCCCTGGGGCATAAGGAATGAGCCAACATGGATTGGCAGTATCCATTGCTCAATAAACGAGGACTGCCCTTCCCTTGGCCTCTACTTTCCTTTGAATGGTCCTCAGAGCAGAGGCAAAGCTAGCTTTGCCCCCTTGCATTGCTGTGGTGGCCTGAGGCATCCTGGGTACCTATCTATCAGATGTCCCCTTGCCACCACAGGTCAGAAGCTGCAAGCAGTGTGGTAAGGAAGACAGCTGCCCGGGAGCGCTCCTACGTCCTGTCGGCGGCCAAGAAGAGCAGCAGGTAAATTGCACATCAAGAGACACAACTCAGTCACCAGCCAGCTCCTTGCTCTGGGACACTTCCTGTCCTTTCAGGCCTCCAGTATTCCTGTGCCTGGTGAAGGGGGGTGGTGATTGGGCCCTCTTAGCTGGACCTTCTGAGATTCTCAGATGCAGTTTCTGGAAAACTGAAGGGTCTGGTGGCTGCCATTAGGACAGGTAAGGTGCTAGGAATGGGAGAGAGGCCCAGGACCCCCTGGGACAGAGTGGTCATGATGTCACCTGTCTACTGCATAGATTCTACCCAGCACATTGCCTTTCTACCTCCTTTCCAGCAGCCCTGTCCAGGAGATGCAGGCCCCGTTTATTGCAAAGAGGTAAGTATCAGCAAGTGAAGCCTTAGAAGCCTGCTGCTGGCCATGGAGAAGGCCTCCTTTTGGCAATGGTGTAGTGCGGGCACTGGGGAGAGGGTCATGGGATGGGGTGGGGCCACTGTCCCTGGTCAGGGGTAGTTGTAAGGGCTTGTGGCTTCTGTCCAGAGGCTGGGTGAGCACCAGGGTGGCTATGGTGGCACATATGGCCCTACCAGTTCTGTGTAGTTCTGTGTAGACAGGAGCCTAGCTGAGAGAACACAGCTTGTGGTTGGACATTCCCATTTGCTAGTAGCTAACAGGGCTGGGTCCCTGACCAAAGATAGAACCATACTATTTCCAAGGGCCTCTGGGTTTTGAAGCATAAGTAGTTATGGGGGTACATAGAAGTTGTTCCCTCGCCTTCCCTCCCATCCTACCAAGGATAGGCTAAACAATGTCTTCACAGGAGTGATCACTGAGATGAGGTCCAGAGGCTTGTCATTGGGATCCCCTGCCTGGTTGGACAGGCCTTTAAAAGTGACCATGACATTGGAGATGGGCCCCAAAGGGTGGAGGGTTTAACAAGAAAGGATCAAGACATCAGGACGCTCCAGTTGAGTGAGGGAGGGGTGTCACCATTAGGTGAAAAGCACATCTTCTAAGAGAGGATAATATTTCGGGAAGATCAGTAGGAAACTTCTGGAAAGTTGAATTTTAGGGATATTCCATTGGTTAGACAGGTAAGACCTTCAAAATGAGCTGAGAACTAAAAAACAAGGAAAACCCAGCATGCCAAGCGTTCCAGGTGGAGAGCCGCACGGCTGTAATGGCCCAGAGGTGTGAACAGCTTGCTGTGCTGGAATACCGGAAAGACTGATTGGAATACGCCCAGCAGAGGGTGGCGGCAGCACGAAGGAAGTGACAGAAAGTGGTTTACTCTTGGTGGCTGTATCAGGTTCCCAGGGCTGCTGTAACAATGTACCATAAACCGTGGCATAAACACCAGAAATGTATTTTCTCCCAGTTCTGGAGGCTAGAAGTTCAAGATCGAGGTGCTGGCAGGTTTGATTCCTTCTGGAGGCTCTAAGGGAGAGACTGTCCCATGCCTTTTTTCTACCTTCTGGTGGCCACAGGCAACACTTAGCTATTCTTGGCTTGTACGTGCATCACTCCAGTCTCTGCCTGCATCTACACATGGCTTTTGTGCGTCTGTGTGCAAATGTCCCTCTTCTAATAAGGACACAAGTCATTGGATGAGGGCCCACCCTAATCCAGTATGGACTCATCTTAACCTGATTACATGTGCAAAAACCCTATTTCCAAATAAGGTCACATTCACAAGTTACAAGCAGACATTCATTTTGGGGGGACACTATTCAACACAGTATGCTGTCCTTATCCCAAAGCAGAGTTGCTAAGCCCCCAGCCTGGTCCACCTTATGGCCATAGACTCCACTGAAAGAATGCATGCCCTCAGGGGCAGCTGAGAATGTGGCTCAACTGTTTCTCTTCTTGCCCAAAGGGTGGAGGTGGTGGATGAGGACGGGCCTTCTGAGAAGAGTCAGGACCCACCTGCTCTGGCAAGATCTCCTCCCAGCTCCAGCAGGTAATCAATCACTCATCTCTGGGGCTGGTGACGACCAGGCCTGCCTACCATTTAGTCACTGTGGAATCTCTGCCAGGTCACCTCTTTGAAGAGCCTCAGAGTCAGTGTCCCCATGTGCCCAGTGACAGGAGGGGGCACAAAAATCAGTGAGGGCCTGTCTGGCTGGATGTCCTAGGGCTGAAAGGAGCAAAACAGCCTGGCCTCCAAGAAGAGAGCACTGAACTTTTGTCTGGTTAGTGGTTATCTGTGTCACAGGGTTGCGGCGGGTCCACTGCCAGGGCACCAGCCCTGCCATTCTCAGATTTGTTCATGGCTCTCCTAAAAATTGGCTAAGTTCAACCTGCCAACCCTGTCTTCCCACACCTGCTGGGGAAGGAGGCTCCACAGTCCCCAGCGCTGCTCACAGATGCCTTTTTTGCCAGTTCGGATGGAGGCCGAGGAAAAGTGTCTCATGCAATTTGGATTGAGCGCATGCCGAGTCTGCCAAGCCCTGCTGGGAGCCTGGAGCCCAGGTGTGTGCTGTGAGCTGGTCAGATGGGAGGGTCTGGCAGTGGGGTGACAAGGTATCAGTGATTTCTCTCCTGTCAGGGTCCTGATTTGCTCTGATTTCTGAACCCCGAGTATCCAAGCAGATAATGGTGCTCTCTTGTCTGCAGGCAAAGCGCAATCAATACTTCCTTGTATTTTGTGCTGAATCCTGCTAAGTCCTGTTGAGAGCGTTAGCGCCCTATTGTCACTGCTGTTTAAAGCACCTGCCTGGATTGGAAGCTTTGCCCAAATCCAGGTGTGCTAAAAGTTGTGCCTCTGTAGTACCTTTGGAAGACCCTGAGGCCACATAGGCAGAGCATCTGTCCTTATGGGTCACTTCTAGGGACTCCAGGGACTGTTCTAGCTCTCATAATGCCACTCCAAGCCCATTCCCCTCCCCAACTCAAGCCCTGCAACCATTTGTATGTGCCCACAGTCTTCACGGTCACCTCCTCTGTGCCAGGAGAAGGACAGACCACCTGCCACAGCACTGGTGGTGGAGAGCCAGGCTGCAGACCTCTGCCCAGAGGGAGCAACAGGACTGCTGGGCTGGGGCTGGGAGGAGAGTGGAGGAGGCAATAGGGGCCCCTCTGCTGGAAAGCCCCTCCTCTTCACTCATTCCCTCTTTTGATTCTCCCTGTTTGTCTGAACTTTTGTCCATAAGAAGTTTGGAACAAGTGGAAATATTTGAGAACTCTTCACAAAGTAGCACTGATGGGACTTGATGACTGATAGCATATGGAGGCTGTCTCAGTTTGCTACAGCTGATGTATCAAAGGCCCACAAACTGGGTGAATCAAACAACTGAAATGTATTGTCTCCCATTTCTGGAGGCTGGATGTCTCAGATAAAACTTGCCTTTAAAGCCCCAGGAAACAGAACTAGACCCAGATTATGGAATGTTCCAGACACCAGAGGTATCTCACAATGAGGGAACCTCCTTCCAGAAATATGGCTGGTAAGGCAGGCTTGATACTTCTCAGAGTGTTGCTTCTCTAAGATTCTGCAATCATGAAATATCTAGAACCCACTGGACAGCTTCCAGGTGACCTGCTGGCTAGTCCTGAGCACCCACCCTCTCTGACTGGACCAAATCAGGCCTTGCACTGGGCTAGGCAGCCATCGTCAGTCCCCCATGCTCAGCTCCTGTCTGTTTGCCTATCTGAGAAGTCTAGGATTGGCTATGCCCTTGAGGAATCCCAGCCCCACAGGGAGCAGTGACTCAACCAAACCCTGGGTCTCGTAGCATCTCAAAAGCTGGTTTATGGCAGAGTGGAACAGAAGAATATCACAGCCTTGTCCTCAGGCATGGCCCTGCTGAGGCTGCCCTCTGTACAAGTCTGCGCATGTTCCAAGCCTCTTGGCTCAAATCTGAAGATCAGCTCCTCATCTCATGCAGCAGGACAACCAGGAGGAGTACCCCTGTCTTGGGTGCTAAACCCTTTATGGACTTCAGGGAGGGCTGAAAGTTTGGGACAGGAATTGCCACACAAGAATGTGCACAGGCTCTGTCCTCAGGGCTCTCCAGCTATCCCTTTCCTTCCACTGGAACTCCAGTTTTTCTCTAGATCGCAGACCTGCCTGGGCATCCTAAGGCCCCTCAACTCCAGTGTCCACATGCACTCTAATTGTGTCCATCACCCCCCACACATACTGCTCATGTGTTGGAAGGGGCCCTCCCTCCACACACCCCAGGCCTGGTTTCTTGGGTTAATCTAGTTTTTCTTCCCTTGCTTTGGGATAACTCCTGCCCACCTTTTGAACTGAGCTCATTGGGACACCCTCTGCTAGAGAGACAGACCTCGATGAGCCCCGCCCCCACCACTGGTCTGGCTGCTGCCCCATCACAGCACTGATCCAGCTTCGTTGGCACTCTGCCTCACCGAACTAGGGCAGGGCCTGCAGTATGTGCCCCAGCATGCTGCCTTGTAGAGTAGCTAGGAAGCAGTGAGTAAGTGCACAGATCCCAGCGTTCCAGCAACAGGCAAAATCCTGACATTGCCCCTTACTGATTGTGTGACCTCGAGAAAGTCCCTTAAACTCTCTGTGCCTCAGTTTCTTCATGTATAAAATAGGGAACAGTGATAACTACCATCTGAGGCTGTCCCAAATATTAGACAGGATAATGCTTTTGAAGTCCTTTGTGTATAGTGCCTGGGTGCTTGTATTGTCAGGTGGTCCCCACTAGAGGCTTGCTAATATGCAGGGCTCTTCTTCAAATGACAAAAGACGCCAATATCGCCATCTTCTGGCCTCTGAGGGAAATACAGCTGTGGGCTCTGGAGAATGAGGTACAGGTATCCTCCTCCACTTTTCGAAAGTTCACCTTCTGCCACTTTGCTTTTAAAAGGACCAAACAGACCTACGTTAGTATCTGTTTTCACTAACCGAAAGAAATCCTAAGAGGATTTTTGCTTTTATTAAAAAAGGCAAAAAGCAAAAATACTGTTCAGCTCATTGTTTCTTCCCTTTATGCCATTTCAGCTTATGAAAGGTTTCATAGGTACACTCTTCTTTCGGATAGCTGGTGAAACCTGTACTCCCCCCCCCCTCTCTCCCTCTTTTAGCTGGATGAATTGCAAACTCTTTGGCACAGGCCACTGTCAGTCATGTTCCCACGGGCAGCTGGGGCTGCACTGGATGAGTGTTCCTGGTTTTTAGCATCTCTTAGCTGAACTGAGAACTTCAGACTGGACTAGAGCCATCTGTGGTTGAGGGTCTAGGGAGGAGGTGGGGCTTTTGGAGGGCTTCAGGGGAGGAGAGGCTGGAAAGTTCTTGTATGAACTTGCTACGGCTGCCATGACAAGGTGTCAGAAACTGGGTGGTTTGAACAACAGAGATTTATCCTCACAGTTCTGGAAACTGGAAGTCCTAATAGAAGGTTTGGGCAGGCATGTATGCTCCCTCTGAAGGCTCCTATGGAGCATTTTTCTAGAATTTTCTCTTGACTTCTGCTATTGTCAGCAATCCTTGGTGCTTCCTAGCATTGCAGATGCATCACTCCAGTCTCTGTCTCTGCCTTCACATGGCTGTCTTTCCTCTGTGTTCCTGTATTTAAATGCCTCCTTTTTTATAAAGACACTAGTCATATTGTGTTAGGACCAACCATACTCCAACCTGACCTTATCTTAACTAATTACATCTGAAGTGACCCTATTCCCAAATCAGGTCACATTCACAGATACCAACGGTTAGAACTTCAACATATCTTTTGGGAGGGACACAATGCAACTCCTAACAGCCCCTCTGGAAGAGCTCCTGTTTGATCTGGGTCTTTTAGAAGCAATTGCTCAGGGGGGTGACAAAGGAGAAGGAAGGTGTTGAGGGAGAGAGGGCCCCCTTGGGCAGGCTGAGGCAACAACACTTTGTTGCTATTTCCTCTCTGACATAACCAGAAACACCAACAAGAAAGTATTTTTTTTTACTTGCCTGTGACATCCCCAACTGGAGCGTGTTCCTGCTCTCTGGCACCACGTGCTTTAGATGGGGCAGAGTAGGGCTGGTAGCCAGGGGCTGTATGCTATCATCATCGTTGTCATGGGAGGAGATGGGTGGACATCAGAGCTGCCTTTGTGGACCGGGCCCTCTCCTGGCTTCCATGTGGGAAGCGGCCCTGTCCCTGGCAGCCCTGCTGTTTCATTCCGATCATCCCCACTGTCTCCAGGAAGGACAGAGATTAGCAACCCACTAAACTGGCCCTCCATGGGCTCCCAGTCTAGGTTGGAGTCAGGTGCTAGAGTCAACACCCAGGCTCACCCACTGCCTTGCTTTCACCTTGGTTCCTCCAATCCCTCCTCCTCCTGGGGACCCTGGGGTGGCCTTTCTAAAATGCCAGTCTGATCATATCAAGCCCCTCAGCCCCAAATTTAAGCTCATCCTATGGCTTCTCTTTGCTACACCATGCCTGGTTTCGGCATTTAAGATACTTGCCAGTCTCCACCTCCTCCTTCCCCATCTCCCTCCAGCTGCATTGGGGGCTTCACCAGGGCAGGGCTGAGGCTCACGCCATTTGTACCCCAGTGCCCAGCCCAGTGCCCAAGGGCAACCAAAGGAAGGAGTGATTGGCTGTAATGTAACCTTGACTGGGTCTTAAAGCATGGCTTAGCCTTACTCTGCAGATCTGGAGAGGTGTGTTTTGGGGTGAAGGGTACCCCCATCAAATCCAGGGAGCTCTAGGTTCTCTCCATCCCTGGCCATCACCATGGCCCAAGTCTGCTGGTTGCCAGGCCCTGCATGGAGCTAAAAATCTCATCAGACTTGAAGGGATGTGGTCATCACCTGCAGACCAAGCTCTGAACACCAGAACCCTCAAAGGGGCCCACTGAGCACTGAGAATGTCTGATCCTCTGTGGGCTCACAGGGCCTGGTCACGCCGTTTCATCCCTCAGTCTCTGCCATCCCTCTCTCTCTGGCTCTCATTTAAAATTTGGTTTGTAGGTTTCCTAGGCATCTTATGCATCATCAGCCCACATTAGCCAATGAACTCAGAATTCCTACTGGCCTCACAAATAGCCACTTTGGACACTCTAGTAGGACCATAAGCAAGGTTCATAGCGGCAGCTACAAACAGGATGTTGGGGCTGGGTGCTTCCATTTTCATCAAGAGGTCCCTTGTCTGTGCCTGAAGGGGGCTGGGATTGAGGGTGGGAGACTGGTGAAAGGGTCCTGCACTCCCCTTCCTCTGGGGCCTGGAGGTCAGTGGTCCAAGCTCTGCTGCAGCACCAAGAAGGCTCAAGGTGAAAGAGGAGATAAGAGGGGGGAAGAGACAATGGGTATGGGTGTGCCGCTGCACTGGCCAGGAGGTTCCTGAGGGAGTATGCCCTTGGATGCCCAGAACTGATGGGTGGACTTTTCTTACCAGCAACTCTCTGGCTCTTTCCTTTGGCTACAGTGCAAGAGATGAGGAGATTGTCCGCCTGCAAATCACGACGCCTGGGGCAGGACTCCGCCTGATGGCCCCAGACCTGGAAGGAATGAGGTACCAAGGCCCTGCTCCTGTCCGGGATCCTTCCACACCATTCTAGAGATGGGATCAGCAAGCAAACGATGAGGACTGGGGTCTGGTTGGTGGGAGGCATGGTCAACCCGGGCCCTGTGCCCCCATCTCATTCTTTCATTCCACAACTATTGAGGAGCAAGCACTTGTGGAAGGCCAGACTCTACTCTGGGGACCCAGCAGAGATCCAGCAGACACCTTGGCCAGAGCTACTGACTGTCTGCTGATTGGTGGGGGAGGCAGATGTAGACGCGAACTATCTGTGAGGGTTCAACCCTGCCAAGCCCTGAGGACAGGACTGGCCAGCCGTGCTGGGTGGGGTCACAAGGTCTGTGAAGCCCCATGAAATGACATCACTGGAGCAGTTGCCCTGCCTGTGTGAGGAGAACTACCGGAAGTGGGATGGAGTCACTGGGTCAGCCTTGAGAGCTCATGATGCCACCACGCCCGGTGCTGGGGAGGGTGAGGGACGGGGGTGCACAACCAGCAGGGAGCACGGCAGGCCCAGCCCCTGTCCCAGGAGAGTAGGCATATGGCCAGGTAACAGGCAGGCAGAATACAGGGGGTTAGGAGCTGAGCAAGAGATCTGAGCAGGGAGGGGCCACTTCTCTCTGGAGGGGCAGGCCGAGGGAAGGATGCCTCTCTCTCCTGCCCATTTAGCTATTCACTAAAATTACCTTTACTGAGCCCCTGCGGAACATCTGACCCCAATGCTGGGGGCTGGGAGGCAGCCGTAATGCACCAGACTGAGACCCTGTTTTATGAAGCCTAGGGTCTGCAGAGAGAGGCCAGAGTGTATGCCCAAGATAATCTCTGAGTCACGGGGAGCTCGGAGCAGGGGCCTGTTACCAGCATGGCGATGGGGGTGGTTAGGGAAGGCTCCTTGGAAGAAGTGACATCCAAGATGAGTCCTGATGGATCTCTATGTCCCTTTACTCTCCTCCTTGGCTCTTCCCTCTCTACAGCCCTGCCTCAGTCAGGCACTGACTCCTGTCCTTTGTATTTTGGAGACATTTCTGTCTCTACTTCCCTCCCCTGGGTCCAGGCCTCAACAATTACTCACCCAGCTGTCTTCAATCATCTTTTAGGGCCCTATCTCCAGACCCTCCTCCATATCTTTACCTGAGTAAAGTAAAAGGCAGAAATAGTCATGCCAGCCCACTGAGGAAAAACTGTACAATGGAGCTCCCCGTTTAGGTTCTGTAGCCTGAATTCGATACCTCACCCTCTTCCCTGGCTCCCTTGATATACCTTCCCTCCCTGGGCCCTCCACTCCAGTCTTCCAGGCCTCCATGTGTCCCCCAGCACTATTCCTCTGTGCAGGCCATAGGATCTGCCTGGGATGCCCTTTCCTCTCTGCAATTTTAGGTCCCATCACAGATGTCTCCCTTTTGGGGTACCTCCCTCACTGCATTTCTTTCCAACATAGCATCTGTGAGGGACTTCCCCCGCTGAGCTCTTACAGTGCTGTGTTCATACCTCCACCAGAGAATCTTCTACACAGTTGTCCTCTCATGGATCAGCTTGCTCCAATACCCCTGAGTGCCTGGAGGGCAGATATTTCATTCCCTTGAGGCCCCAACACAGGGCATGGCCCAGAACAGGAGTGCAGGAGTGTTTGTTACTGGAATGATTGAGAATCATCCAGTGTGAAATGTCTTTAATAAGGCAACATTAGAAGCTACTTCATTGGTTTTCCTAAGGTGATCAGTATCTGAGAAATGGACAAATTAAACCCCAGAAACGCAGGAGGAAGCAGGCTGCCTCCGAAGAAGGCACTTGGTCTTCTGACACTTGGTCTAGGAGTGGCCAAGTTACAGCAGCCCATTGAGAGCTCCTGGAGCACCCTTCTCCCATTTTCCAGCAGGAGAATCAAGTTAGAAGGAAAGCTAGAACTCTCCACGCCCTGCACTGTCCCAAGTAGGTGCAGGCACTGTGTCCATTTTATAGGTGAGGAAACAGACCCTGCAGGGACACACAGCCAAGAGCAGGCATATCTAAGACTCCCACCCAGACTGCCTGGCTTCCACCCTGCACTTTTTGCTTCATAACTCACCACAGTAGTGGGAACCGAGGGAAGGAGTGATACAAATACTTAGTATTTTTTTTGCATGAATAGAGGGTGAGACTATTTGTAGGCACCCAAATGCATATTACTAGGAGGAATTCGAGAGTTCGTGGCTGAGGTGTGGGAGAGAGGTCAGGGTTCAAGATGTTTCCATGTTATATGCAGACAGATGAGAGCTGAAATAATGGAGCTTAACGTTGATGTTTACATGGGGTACAATGTCAAGGTAATCAAGGAGACAGGAACCACAGTATGGAGGAAGCAGCTGCTTGGTCATCCTCCCTGAGGGCAGCTGGGGGCAGTAGTCGGGTCTGGCCAGGTTTAGCTGCCAGAAGGTCAATCTGGGAGACAGTGGGGGTATGGGTTAGGAACATGGAGGAGAGGTGAGAACAAGCACAAGGAGCCAGTTGATGCCATGGGAACAGAGGAGGTAGCCAAGGTGACAGAGTATGCATGTGGACATGAACACTAGGAACACCAAAGTTTAAGGGGTTGAAGAGAAAAATGCAAAGGAGACTAGGAAGGTGTGGCAAAGGAGGCAGAGCATGATGTTACAGAGCCACAGTAGATAGATGGGGGAGAGAAAGTGGTAATGTTCCCCTGGGTCAGTGGTCCTGAATGGCAATAATAATAGAATCGTCTCTGTTCTGTTTGACACCATGAGGCTTCCTGATAACCTCAGAGAATAGAAAGAGGTTGAATTAGGAGGTTAGGATCAATCTTATACCACAGAAGATTATAGTTCAAAACTCTGAAGTCAGACTGCCTGGGTTCAACTCCCAGCTCTTCCCTTTTGTTATCTGTGGAACTTGGGATTAATCACTCTGGCTCTCTGTGCCTCATTTTGTTCATCTGGAAAGTAGACACGGATAATAACAGTGCCCCTGTCTTTGGGTTGATGTGGAGAGTTAATGTATACAGAGCCATGGTCTGGCCCTCAACCAACAGTGGTTATTAGTAATGAGATTTGAGAATTGGTCAATCCTGAAATATTAGGTTTTAAGCTCCATGGAGACAGCTGACATTTGGGGATGAGGTAATTGCCTCCACTTGAGTGTGGGTGGCTGCTGGTTTGTTAACTTATGTTTCTTTCCTCTGTAGATCTCCCTCAGATTCCAAAGACAAGGAAACCCTCAGCCCCAGAGAGCCTAAGAGAGACTTGGCTGGTGAGGAGGCCTTTAAGGGCCCCAATCCAGACTCTGAAAGGTAACTCAGTCAAAAGACATAGAGCCCATGTGGCCCCCAGTCCGAGGTCTATGGATGGAACTGGGATCAGGACTGTTCTACTCACTGTGTTCTCAGTGAATATCTGTTGGAATAATGAATGAAGGAATACATGAGGTCTGGGGAGGGGGCAGGCTCCTGCCGAGGTCCCTCAGGGAACCAGATGCAGAGGAAGATAAAACTCAAGGCCAGGCCACCCCTACTCCAGCCCTTGGCCCAACCTCACTGTGCTTTTACTGCATTGAAAGTAGCCCTGCTGATGGCCAGGGCAAGCAAGACTGCCAAGCTATCAGTATGGGAAAGTCAGTGACCAAAGGATGCATGGGCCCCAGCAGAGCATCTAACGGGGACTTCAGGATGACCTGTGGACAAAGGGAGACATGGGGGGTGGGGCAAGGATGGGAGGTAGAGGCATAGTGAGGAATGATGAATCCAGAGTGGGTAGTTGTGCCCAGCCATCCTACAATCATCCCACTGACCAGAGGATCCTAGGTGTGGTGATCAGTGGCTGAAAGTTGGGCATTTCCTCAGCAGGAAGCTGGTAGCCAGTAGTGGATAAGTGCCCACCATCTTCTAGTATAGAGCCCCACACACTAGCTGGGACTCAGCCTTGGGAATGAGGGAAGGGGGACCCAGGATTGGTGGGGGAGACTTGTCTCTGCCCTGGGATCTATGGTTTAATTATTAGTGGCCCCAAATGCCTGTGCCATGTTGTGTTGCCATTGCCCCGGCATTATGCTACCCTCCTCCTGAGTTGCCACCTTGCTCTGTTTCTTGATTCCACTCCTGCTCCCAGCCCAAACTGTTTGGAAGAAAATAGAAATACTTGCTGATATTATCTTGGTTCCAGTTGGAGCAGTGCAGGGTGACAGCCCAGGGTACAGGTTTCTCGTCTTTGAGACCCACTCTCAGAACATGTGAGTTGGATTAAATCAAAACCCAATCAGAATCACCACATGCCTCTATTTCCACAACAGGGCACATGCACAATCAAGGGATGGCATCGTGGGATCCAGAGCCACGGGATCCCTACCTGAAAGCCTGGCTGGAGCAGACATCAGCTCTGGGAGAGGAGGGTGAGCTGCCCAGAGAAAGCAGGTGGCCCCAAGTTGTTGATTCTCTCGTGTCCCTGGTGACAGGCCAGGGTCAAGCATCTCAAACTGCTTGGGCTACTGGGGGCAGAGCACTGGTCATTTCTGTACTCCATCTCCCATCTCCCGCACTTCAGCGCCCACCACATCCTTTGTGCCTAGGATTACTACCTCTGGGAATTACCTGAACTTGAATCTTACTCCTCCTCCTTCCCTCTGCCACTGGCTCTCAAGCTCCTCCAGAGTAGGCAAAAGGGCCCACTTGCAGCTGGAGGGCCAGCCCCTGCTTGGGCAGGCACTGGGTAGATAGAATGGGTGAAGGAACAAACTAATGAATCACCAAATGATGGATGAATTTGTGCCTTCTTGCTTCTTCACTGAGCTCTGAGAACAAGCTAGAAACTTCTTTCTCCCTTCCCTTCCAAAAGCCCCAAAGTTTTCTTTTCCTGCCCCACACTCCTCCCTGGCCAGCTCTGCACTGGGCTTTTGTGAGAGGATAAGCAGTGGCCTCAGTAAGACGAGCTAGGAGGCAAGCTGGGTTCCAACTTCTTGGACCTGGGTAGAGTTAGGGGCCACTTTTTCAGGTGATTTGGGAAGTAACAAGGTCCCATCTGTCCCCAAGTGGTTCCAAACCAAGCATGAGTCATCCTGGTGACAAAGGTTAGGTATGTACATGATGGCACAGATAGTTCAGCTTCGAGCTGTGCTAGAACCCTTATAGTTCAGAACGGATGGCCAGAGAAGAATGGCAAACCCAGTGCCTGCAGAGAGCCCGACTGCACACTGCCTGCCAGAACCCTGCCCTAGGGAAGTCAGGCCACGGAGGGCATCCTAAGGGGGAGCCCCTGCCAACTGCTTTCCCCACCAGCCCTCCCATCTGGTCCTGTTTCCCCAAGCCCACTGGGGCACCCTTGCTCTCACTAACTTGACTACTTTGCAACTGATGTTTGGACCCAGAATCCCGACTTCTAAATCCAGAAGCCCAAGCCAACATGGGAAGGGGAGAGCAGGCCCCAGCCTCTGACCACTGTGCCTCAGCAGGCAGCAGGAAAGGCCACTGGGCCAGGGCCTCGGTTCTTTGAGCTGTCACTTACGGGGAGGACTGTGTGAGAGCCAACACCTGTAGCCTGCATCACTGTGTGCTGGCCAGCAAGTTGTACAGATTGACTCAATTGGCTGGTGGCTATCGTGGAGGACCCCTGGTCCAACATCATGGGGTCTGGTTCTTCGCTGCTTCATTTTTCGATATTCATCCAGGTCATCCTTCGTGCTTACATACCCTCACAAAATGAAGTTTTTGCTTGCTGCTTTCAGTTTCTTCCAAATGAAGCCAAACCTCAAATTAACTTGCAAAATAAGCTGAAGAATCTTCTAGATTTCTATGATTTTTAACCCAATCTTTTATGTTGTCTTACCTACACTGATTTTGACAATGATTTTTAAGAAACTTGCCTTTACTGTCTTTCCAAAGAAAAGGTGGTTTCTCATGGAAGAAACAACCACCATCTTTTCCATTAATTTTTATGAGTTTACTTAATCATTTAATGATTATGGTTGCAAGTACAATTGGCATGAACAGGTTTAGGAACAAACACCAGAAACTCTTAGTGAGTATGCTATGTAAATGAAGGGTGAAGGCTTGCATTGCATAGGTGATAAGATATCCTGTGAGCTGTGACTGCTTGGTGTGCTGTGAGGGTCAATCTGACTGAGAGGCAGAGAACGTGGCCTGGCCCTGGGAAGGCCAGGTAACAGAGCTCCTACCCAATCTGTATCACGTTTATGGGTACAGATGGACTGTACATGGTTACAGGGCTCAGTATTAATAACAGGAACACTTTAGCACATGCTAGGGCCCAGGCATTATTCTAAGTACTTAGCATCTATTAACTCATTTACTCTTCCCAGAACACTTATGAGGCAGACACAATTATCATTCCCATTTCACTGAAGATAAAACCAAGGCCCAAAGAACTCAGGCAATGTGTCCAAGGTCACAAGGTCAGGTGATGTGAGGTAGCAAAGCTGTGATTTCAATCCAGGTAATGTGCCTCCAGGGAGAATGGACTTAACCACTAGACAACACTGCCCCCGTGTCAGGTGGCTGTGAAATATGAGTACTGTGCCCTGAGAATCCATTTGAGCAGCTCCTCAGTTCCCATTATCTGTCAGGATCAGAAGCCACCCTCTCAGGAAGGAGCAGACATACAGACACAAAGTCCTGAACCCAGACTGAGCTTGGCCTCCTTCCACAGGGTGTGCTCAGCTGCTGGCTTCACCTCTCTGCTGCATGATGAGGATGTGCTTGGTGCCAACTCTCATCCTCGTAAATATGGATCAGCGGTCACCAGGTAAGGGTGAGGCAACTATCTGGTGATCATTCCCATTGCCAGACACAGCCTTCAGGGTTCAACCTCAGCTCCAGTGCCCCAGAATACCCCTCACACTTCTCAGGTCCATGCCACCTTCCTATCAGCTGATCACCACAGGAGAGGGAAGGTTGGGAGGGTCCCTGACCTGAAGCTCAACACACACTAGGGGAAGTAGGAGAGGGAGGACAAATGATAAGTCAGGGGACCCAGACAGCCCAGCACCTACCCACAGGGACCCAAGTTGAGGTGGCAGAAGGGGCACATCAGGAGGCAGAAGCTGGGAAGAGACCCTGCTAGGAGGTCTCAGTCCTGTGGGGACTGAAGCCTGGCCCAGCAAGCAGGAGCCAGGGAGAGGAATACCAGGGAGCACATGGAGGCAGTTGGGGAGGGCACATGGCTCCAGGGGAACAAAGATAGGATGGGAAGAAGTTGTGCATGCCCAGGCTGCAGGCTTCTGCCTTATTTCATCTACCAATCCACCAGTGAGAGTGGCCATTTTGTTGTGGGTGTGTGGAGCATTTAGTAAGGGATGATCTTTCTGGACTCCCAAGAGGTGCTGGTAAGACAAGGACACTGAAATCTAAAATCAGGGGACTTCCTCAGGGATCCTCATATTGGTCAGTAATACTTTGTCTTGAACTCAGGTGCTGAGACCACAGCCAGGGCTCACAAGATTTTATCACCCACAGTAGCATCTGTGCCACACTAAGGGCAAAGCTGAGAGGCCAGCATTTACTGACAGAGATATAGGTGCCCCTTCATGTGAGAAGGCAGCTGGGAAGGGGAAGGCCTGGGCCCCCAGTCTCCTTTGATCTGAGGTCTCAGAGGTACTGTGTGTTTCCTCCCTCAGCTGTGTTGCCACTTTGGCCTCTGCTGTACCATCTGACATAAAGAGTGACAGCCCAGCAGACCTGGAGAACATGGAGGCAAACTTGAAGGGGTAAGACATCAGCCAGCAGTGCTGAGCTGCTATGGTGGAGAGAGGCAGCTCAGGTTTACATTAGCCTTTGGCTGGAAAGGTGTGGTCAGCGAGGCCTATGAGTCGGCCCAAGGCACATGGCAAGGGCCGAAGCCCCAGTAGAAATGCTGTGGCCTCTGCCTCTGGGTGCAGGGAGCCTTCCAATACATTGTGTTGCCTTTAGCCAGGAAGTCCTCTACAATCAGGAAGTCACCCATTCTTTCAGTCAGCAACCACTCAGACAGCAAATGCCCTGTGCTGGAGGCTGAAGCGCACAGACAAATCAAACATGGCTGATGGGGAGCAAAGCCTGGCCCAGACAGGAACAACATATCATGCCGGAGCATGGAAAGGGAGGCAGGCATAGT
>PVJI01022071.1:0-25845 GCA_004026765.1 Micronycteris hirsuta
CTGCTGCATCCTCCGAACATCACCTCTCCTGTCATCAAAACCAGGAGACTCCAGATCCCTCTTCCCTTCCAGGTCTTGTCTCACTGCTCTGCCATCGTCCTGGCGACTTCTGGGGGGGCGGGGGGCGCTCTGTTCTTCCTTTGTGTGACTGCTCCTCCCGTTCTGTCTAGAACCCACCTGCGTCAGGTTTTCAGCCGCACTGCTTGTCACGCGACCATCGGTCCCCTCGCCCCAGGGTCCCACAGTCAGTTCTCAGGCCCGTCTTCCTCTGCCGTTGGCAGCGTGCGGCCCGGCAGCCTGCCCCCCGGGTGTCCGCGCTTGCAGGTGCCAGGTTCCACTGGGCGCTCGGGACGGAGGAAGCTCTCGGTCTGACCGGACAGCACACCTGTGTGCACCTGGGGCGAGGGCATGGAGCCCTGCCAGAAGGGCCCGCAAAGAACTGCGGAATTGCAGCCACGGGGCCAGCAATGCCACGCCTTTGCACTGGTCCGGGAGATCCAAACGTGTCCACACAAAACCTGTGTGTGGATGTTCACTCCACCCCACAGAGACACCACCGAAGGGTGTACAGAAGGCCGGGTGGGGCTGAACTCCCCAAGATACTCTTAAAAAATTATTGGGGTGACATTGGTTAATAAAATCATATCGGTTTCAGGCGCACAATTCTATAACACATCCCCTGTACGTTGTACTGTGTGTTCACCGCCCCGAGGCATGTCTCCTTCCACCATGGTTCATTCCCCTACACTCTCTTCGGCTCCCCCAGCCCCACCCCCACCCCCGCAAGTAATCTTATTCTCAGTGAAAACACCATGGCTCTGAGCCTAACTATTGTGAAGGAATGGCCGCTGGTATGTTTTAGGTTAACAAAAATGTTTAAGACATATAGACAGGGTCCGGCAGAAGGAAGGCTTGCTGGAGTGTGGTTGGTAGGGTAATAATACAGGTGTAATAATTTATAGTTTTAATTTGAACATTTCACCTAAAATGTCATGTGCTGCGCTTGAGCGTGATATTGCTCTGTTACAGAATTACCTGCTGATGATTCTGTAATAAAAGATTTTGGAATAAAAAGGGGTGTTATTTGTGCCAGATCCCATGTAATCGGAATTTTCGTCTTCTGTCTACTCACACACATTTATATCCACATATAAATGTGATTACGTTTTACATAGTGTTTTCATTTCAATGCAGTTCTTTTTCCCCTCTTCTGATTGGGCCCTCCCTTGCTTTCTCCCATCCCCCCACCACGTTACTGTCCGTGCCCCCAAACTGTGAGGACGGCTGAGTCTGGACCCTGACTGTCTTCCTTCCTGCTCATGTGAGCTGATGCACACGCACAGCCGGGGCGGGGGCGAGGAGGATGGTATTAGTTCTTTTTAAAAACGGGGTAAGTTTATACCCAATCTCCTTCACTTGCTTTCCCTCACCAATTATTCATGGTAAGTCCTATGATACAGCACCGATTTATGCTTTTTAATGGATTTTTAATTCCCTGGCATGTCAATACAGTCAACCACTCCTCTTTGGAAGGACATTAGTTTTGTGTCAAGGTTTTGTTTTTCTACCATAAGCAAGAATTCATTATATATCCTTGTGCGTTCTAATATCTTTCTGGTATTTTTATATCTGTGGGGTAGGTTCCTAGGAGTGGAACTGTTGGGTCAAAAGGCACATGTATTTTTAACTTTAATTTTAACAGATGCTGCCAGATCACTTTTCCAAATGCTGAGCCGTCCAAGAGCGATGACTAAATACTTCCTGTGTTCCCACCAGCAAGAGGTGTTACCAGTCTTTTTTTAAAGTATATTTTATCAATTATGCCATTACAGTCGTCCCATTCCATTCTCCCTTTTATCCTCCTCTGCTCCGCACCCCCTCCCACCCGCATTCTCCCCACAACCCGTAGTTCATGTCCATGGGTCGTACATTTAAGTTCTTTGGCTTCGCCATTTCCTATACTATTCTTAACCTCCCCCTGTCTATTTTGTACCTGCCATTTATGCTTCTTATTCTCAGTACTTTTTCCCTCTCTCTCTCCCTCCCTCTCCCCACTGATAACCCTCCATGTGATCTCCACTTCTGTGATTCTGTTCCTGTTCTAGTTGTTTGTTTTTATTTTTGTTTTGTCTTTAGATTCAGTTGTTGATAGTTGTGAGTTTGGTGTCATTTTACTGCTTATATTTTTGATCATCTTCTTTTTCTTAGATAAGTCCCTTTAACATTTCATATAATAAGGGCTTGGTGATGATGAACTCCTTTAACGTGACCTTATCTGGGAAGCACTTCATCTGCCCTTCCATTCTAAATGAAAGCTTTGCTGGATAGAGAAATCTTGGATGTAGGTCCTTATCCTTCATGACTTGGTATGCTTCTCTCCAACCCCTTCTTGCCTGTTTCTTTTGAGAAATCAGCTGATGATCTTACAGGAACTCCTTTGTAGGTAACTGTCTCCTTTTCTCTTGCTTCTTTTAAGATTCTCTCCTTCTCTTCAATCTTGAGTAATATAATTATGATGTGCCTTGGTGTGTGCTTCCTTGGATCTACCTTCTTTGGGACTCTCGGAGTTTCCTGGATTTCCTGGAAGTCTATTTCCTTTGCCAGATTGGGGAACTTATCCTTCATTATTTTTTCAAATAAGTTTTCAATTTCTTGGTCTTCCTCTTCTCCTTCTGACACCCTATGATTTGGATGTTGAATGTTTAAAGTTGTCCTAGAGGTTCCTAAGCCTCTCCTCATTTTTTTGAATTCTTGTTTCTTCATTCTGTTCTGGTTGAATGTTTATTTCTTCCTTATGCTCCAAATCATTGATTTGAGTCCTAGTTTCCTTCCCTTCACTGTTGGTTCCCATGTACATTTTTCTTTATTTCACTTTGCATAGCCTTCACTTCTTCCTCTGTACTAATCCATTTCTGTGAGCATCCTGATTACTAGTGTTTGGAACTCTGCATCTGATAGGTTGTCTATCTCCTCATTCCCTCATTCTGGAGATTTGATCTGTTCTTTCATTTGGGCCATATTTCTTTGTCCCAGCGCATCTGTTACATAGTGAGGGGCAGAGCCTTAGGTATTCAGCAGGGCAGGGCAACCCACGTGGCTGTGTTGTGGCACTGTATGTGGGGGAGGGGTCTGAGAGGGAACAATGCCGCTTGCTCAACTCACCACTGGCTTTTAGTCACTTCCTCCTTTACCCAGAAACAAATTGGGCCCTTCTGGTGCTGATTCCCGGGTGGGTGGGTTTGTGTGCATTCTGGGACCCTGTGGGTCTCTCCTGTGAGCCTGGGGGTTTCTCTCACCACTGAGCTGGGACACAGAGCTGGGACAAAGGCCAACCCCCACAGGTGTTTTCAATAGGTGGTTTGAGACTTTATTTCCCCACACTGGAGCCCTGGGTTGCGTGGTCTGTCTTGCTCCCCAGACATTCCTCCCCGTTTATCTGCACGTGAATGTGGGACCGCCCAGTCCATCAGCCGCAGCCTCACCTGCTCCGGTCCTCCAGCTGCCACCTTGCGCGTGTCCTCTCTGCCCGGCTGCCCATCTCCACCCCTCCTACCAGTCTGGATGAATGTTTCTTCTCTAACTCCTTGGTGGTCAGACTGCCATACAGTTCAATTTTCTGGCAGTTCTGGTTGTTTTTTGTTTTTAAATTTATTGTTGTCCTTCTTTTGGTTGTCCAAGGAAGCGAAGTGTATCTACCTACGCCTCCATCTTGGCCGGAATTCCAAAATTTAATTGAGGTGTTACCAGTCTTCTGAACTTTTAGTCTTGCTGATAGAAGTAAAGAAGTATCTCATTGCTACTTTAATTTACATTTTCCTCATTACTAGAGTCTGAAATCTTTTTATGTTTTTTTGGTCATCTGGGCTTGTTCTTCTGTGAATTGCCTATTTTGCATCATTTGTAAATTTTCATTCTCTTTTTAAAAATCACTTATTGCTCCACTCCCTGTCCTGTTGGATAAGACTAAGAAATGTCGGGTGGATGCGTGGCCATCATAGACCACTGGAAATGTCAGCTGCCGAGGACTATGAAAACACGCAGAAGGTCGAGAAGATATAGAAGAAGAGATCAGAAGAGCAAAAACAAAAGGAAGGATGAAGTAAGAAAGCAGAGTTCTTGAGAAGATAGAAAGGAATTGGTATCTGGCAGAAACATATGGTAAAGATCAGCCAAGTGCTCAGGAGGGAAATGTGCATTCACCTGTGTGCGTGCACACACAGACACACAGACACACAGACACACACGTGTCATTCACTGAGCGTTTACAACATGCCCGTCGCGTACTAAGCGCATTGCCTGCTGCAACCCAGCCTTCACCAGGAGGCTGTTAGGACGATTACTCAGATTATTTTATTCCTGTTATGCAGATGAAAAAACAGAGGCTCCTAGAAGCGTAGGAACACGGTTAAGGCTGCATTGTAGAGAGCGGTAGAAGCAGGATTTGGGTCCAGGCCTGCCTGACCCCCAAGCCCTTGGCTGGTAGAGAGATGACTGGGCCTGAGGGGGCCACCCAGGAGCAAACCCAGTGGGCCAGGCCTGGGGAAGGCTTATGAAGCAAGTGAGGGTAAGTCATAAAAGCTAAACCTGGGTTGGGGGTTTCCCCGAGGAAACGGTGTGGTCAGAGGGGCCTCAGGCGGGAGGGAGGTTTCAGTCCTGCAAGACGGTTGGGTGGTTGGCCGTGCTGGGGCAGGGGCCTGGAGCCTGGCAGGCGTGCCCAGGATGTAAGCAGCTAGAGGAAGAAGTGACTCACCACACACTCAGCTGGTGTGACAGAAAGTTGAAGGAAGTGCACATTTAAGGGACTGTTATTGACTCAGCTTAATGCTGAGGTTACCCTAGGCCACACCTCAGTTTCTGGGTGACGAGACCCCCACAGGACAAAAGCCGGAGGCCTGGTGGAGCCACGCGAGCCCAGGGAGTGCTGTGAGGGGGGGTTCTCATCCGGGGCTTCAAAGAGCTGCCCACGTGGCCCCGCTGGGTGACCTCCCTCAGAAGGTCACGGAGTCGTGGAAGCTGCCCGAGCCTGCTCCCACCTGCAAAATAAGAGCAATAACACTCCCCACCCCCTCGCAGAGGGTGAGTGAAATCGTCGTAAAGCATGGGGGCACCACAGATATGGTAACATTTGCCAGGAGTTGGCACGGCAAAGATGCTCCATAGAAAAGCCTGGAACCCCCAGGGAAGCAGAGGGGAGGCCCGGTCCCTGGAGATGGTGAGGAGGTTGCGTTCCAGCCCTTGCTCTCAGCCCACCAGCTGGGAACTCGAACCTGGAAAACAGCCCAGTGTCCCACAGCAAGCCCCAGGCTCCATCCTCGGTGCCCCCTGCCCCCAATTTCCCTTTACAAAGGAGGCCCCTGGAGGCTCAGAGAGGGCCAGGTGCCTCTGCAAGGTCCTAGCTTTACGACAGGGGCTTGATGCCAAAAGCTACGTCTTTATATAAATATTCACATCCTTCTCTCCGACAATGCGAGCAAACCTCATGGAACAAAATGCATGGCTGATGCCCTGTGTCCAACCCAGCCTGGGATCTGCTTACGCTCCTGCTGAGTTGTCTCTTGGATGATTCTTGATCGCTGCTGTTCTTTTTTGAAATCTTGCTGTAGCCGGGCCAGAACTCAGAGCAAGTGCGGTCTGACTCTTTCAGAAATGCTGGGGGTGCGCGCGTTTGTGATCTGGGGATTCCGTTCAAATAAAAAACCACGAGCAATAATTGCAAGCCAAACCAACAACATCGTGGGACACACGGAACAGGTCCCGGAGCAAAGCTGGACGAAAGGAAGCTAACACAGAGCTGGGACAAAGGCCAAGTGTTCTCGGGGCTCAGAGTGGCCCCACGGTAAGATTCTAGGGGCGCATGAAAGGCCCAGAGGGAGCAGCCCTAACATGTCCTATGAAACGGCAGCATTGTTAGAACACGCAGACACCAGCCTCCCTCAGGAAGGATTTTGGGGAGGACAACACTCTTTTAGTTTCTGGTGCTGGACTGTTACTCAAAGATAAGACCGGCCTGGTACACTCCCAGCAGGAAGTGAGGCCTGGGACTTGAGGGTGGTTCTCGAGTGCTTCTTAGGGGCAGCAATACCACCAAGGTCCACTGGGTGTCGCTCTCACACAAATGATGGCACTGCCAGTCCCGACTCTGCAGGAAACGGCAGATTCAGGGCCCAGTGGATGCTCCGCCAGCCCGGGTCTCGCTGGGAGGATTGCTGCCGCGCAGGTGCTCTTCACAGTGACCCGATTACCTGCTAAATGTTTATGAAAACCAAACCTGGATTTGAAGGGACCCCTCTCCTACCAACCAGCCAGCCAGCCAGCCTGTAGTCTCTTCTGGGAACACGGAGTCCTTAGAGATATTTTCTGGGCACTGAGATTTCATGAGAATCTTAGGAATTTCCGTACAGGCCAGCTTTACGTGCCCAGTGTCTCTCTCAGGCGCTGCCACCAAGGGACCTGCTGCCTCCTTCCCTGAGGGCTGAACAAGAAGAATGCCCCAGACTTCAGGAATTGCCCTTCGGGAGCAGCTTTCACAGGTCAAATGTCCCCAGCATGGGTCCTGGCTCTGCCGTGCACTGGCTGCGTGGCCTTGGGCAAGCCTTAGGCTTTCTCGGTTTCCTCGCCTGCAAAATAGGACAAAGACTAATCTCAAACATCGTTTCAGGTGTGAAATAGGCCTACGTGTGAAACCCTTTAAAAGCAGGAACACCGTGAGTCACTTAGATTAGTACTGCGGAGCCGGGGACAACTATTTTCTGTATAGTAAATATTTCAGGCTCTGATGGTCTCTTGCAACACCCACTTCCACCGCGGCCTGAAGGCAGCCACAGACGGTACAGAGACACCTGGCCCGGCTGCGTCCCAAAAGAACTTCGTTTTACAGGAAACCGTAGCGGACCCTGAGCAGCGTGGCTCAGTTGGTTGGGCATCAGCCCACAAAGCGAAAATTTGCCTATAAACCAATTAAAAAAACTTTTTTAAAAGAAAGAAACCCATGTTTACAGCCTGTTTTTTGTTAAGGCTCATGAGCCAAGCCTGGTTTTTACACGATAAGAACAAAGAATGGGCAACAGAGATCAGATTCACCATCTGTCTCTCAGAGAAGTTGGCCGACTCCGCTCTTGCACGTCTTGGGCACATCTTAGCCCAGGGGACAGCAGCTCTGTCCCTGGGTGGTGGGACCTGGCTGGCAGGTCTCAGTAAACAGTCAGAGGCCAGGTGACCCCTGGGGTCCGGCTGGCTCCAGGCCCTGGGGCTGGAGGAGAGATAGGAAATGGGCCTTCGGGTTCTCTTTTCAGATGTTTGCCTCAGACAGGCCTGAGGAGAGAGGACCAGAGGAGATTCCACCAGAAAAAGAACCCACAATCAACTGGCAGGGGCTTTCGTTTCCTGAATCGTTTCTAGTGTGAGGCTGCACTTTCACCGACAGCAAATGAGTCACGGGACTGCCCAGGACTGGCGCCCCCTTGGGGAGTCAAGGGGCTCCACAGGCCAGAGACCTGCTCCCAAGCCCAGATGCTTCTTGGTTCTAGATTGAGTCATGCAGATGAGCAGCAGGTACCAGCCCCCAAAGAACAGAGCCTGGCCGAGGAAAGCAGGTTGCACCTCGGTGGTTGCAAGGAAAGCAGTGCAATGGCGAGGGGGCCTGAAGCCTCTCCCCGGGAAGCACCGGTGCTGGCGTGTGTGCTTGGGCAGGGGAGAGAGGGCTGTGTGCAGTTGCTGTGGCTGTGCTTTCCTCCTGTCCCCTCCCCAGCTCTCTCCCTCTGACCTCAAGACCGGATGCCTTTAGGAAAACAGGGGCTGCCTGGCCCCACCGAGTGCTCTTCCGCCACCAAGAACCACTGGTCCCTCCGAGGAGCTCAGCACGGCCTTGGTGCCGCTCAGACCCCGGAGAGCTTGGGGCCAGGCCTCCCTTCCCTTCTTAAGACATTCCTTGGCAGCTCTGGTATCCCAAAGGATGGTCCTGGGGAAAAGACTACGTCATTGATTGCTTCTTGTGACTAAAAGTAATACGTGGGTGCGGCAGAAAATGTGGAAAATATTGACATGTATAAAGAAAATGTGCCAAATAATTAGCCTGAAAAGCAATCTGATTAATTTGGGAAGCAGCGATTTTACTGAGCACCTACTGTGTCCTGTTCTTGGTGCTGGGGATACTGCCCTCACGGAGCTTATATTCTAGTACGGGAGACAGTCCCTAGAGCAGAAGGGACTCAGGATGACAGACCAGGGCACCGTTGCCAATAGGTGGTCTGAAGCAGAGGAAGCAAACTGGGTGGGAATCTCCGATGAGTGTTTCAGGCAGAAGGGACAGAAGGGTGGCAGGAGCCTGCCTGGGGCCTTCAGGGACGGGGAGGGGGCCAGCAGTGTGCCAAAGAGCAAGGGGGAGCGTGGAAGACGATGAGGTGGGGGACAGCCAGGCGAGGACATGCGGGGACTCCTGGGCCATTGTGAGCGCTCCGGACTGTGACTAAGTGACATGGGAATCCAGGGGACTCTTGCACAGAAGAGTGACCTGACCGGCCTTCTGTTTCGAGATCATCATGCTGGACAGTGAACGGCAAATAGCCAGGAGCTGGGGCCGTGCGCTGGCCAGGGTGGAAGCTGGGGACCCAGGGAGGTTATTGGAATGCTGTAGGGAGGAGGTTTGCTGGGCCCTCCTAGGGACTCTGGCTGGGTCTCAAAATTACACTGGCAAAAACAGACCAATGCGGGGAAAATCCACGGGTTTTACTGAAGTTTTACATAATGAGGCACAGGGGAGCCTTCACCCAGAAATAAAGACCCAAGTAAGTGGCCAGAGCGGGCAGCTTTTACACCTTCTAGACAAAGAGACAATGCATGTGTGACAAGCTGTCAAGACCAAGGGGGTTGAGCCTGGCGTAGGAGGGGGCGACGCGGTGACCAGGCACAGACCTCTCTGCCCTCGAGGCCTGGTTCCTGGTGGTCTGGGTGTCATCCTTTGTCCCGGTACAGGTGGGGCACCTTTCAC
Source organism: Micronycteris hirsuta (assembly GCA_004026765.1). Taxonomy (NCBI): domain Eukaryota; kingdom Metazoa; phylum Chordata; class Mammalia; order Chiroptera; family Phyllostomidae; genus Micronycteris; species Micronycteris hirsuta. Next base: position 8,987 of record PVJI01022071.1, read on the forward strand.
ATGGGAGATTCAGCTCCTGCACCCAAGAGAACGAAGGAGGGTTGGAGTGTCTTTCTTACATTGGTTGTTTCTTAAGTGCCTTTAATTAAAAAGAATCAGTCCGCCAAACTGGCTAGCGGGGGAGGGATACATATTTTTGCCCCTCCTCAGCAGCAATACCAAGCTGTAACAGTAGAGGGAGCTCCCTGGTGGAAAGGGCGGAGGGGGAGGGGCCTGAAGCCCCGCCCCACAAGCTTCTGTTCTTTCTCCTGGAGGTCTCTGAGGTTTCCCCCATGGGCCTGGAGGGTGCCTAGGAGCACAGTGTGGAGCCCACTGGGCTGGCGGCTCTCACAGGGCCCTCTGGCTCTGGGCTCCCCGGCTCTGGCGGCCCTGCTTGCCAGGCTGCTTAGTCCTGTGGGAGACCCTCTCCACTGTCCAGGCTCTGAACAACATGTCAGCTTGAAAACTGGACGGGTTTCAGGGTCCAGGAAGGGGAGAGACCTTGAAAATTATTTCAACGCCCACATAGAGAGAGTGTGGCCAGCCCTCTAAACAAAGTACCCACTCCAAGAAGCTAGGACGACCAGAGGGTACCGTGTGAGAGGTCTGTGGCCCCCTTGCCTGGCCTGCGGTTTTTGAGCTGGTCATGAGGTCTCTGGGGAAGCCGCAGATGCTGTAGTCCCCGAGGTGGCCCCGTGGGAGATTCTAATTCAGTTGGCCCCGGGTGGGGCCTGGGGGAAACAATGAGTCGCTGGGTTGGGGAACCTTGGGGAACCTTGGGAACCCCGGCCAGTCTCCTCAGCCACCTAACCTGCACTCGGGTTAACTGCTTACTACCTCAGAACATCGCTGCTGGGCTGAGCTCTCGATCCGTGAAACCGCTCAGCGGCCTGAAACGCCCCCAGAACACAGCCCACACTGATGCAAACATTTTTTCTAGAGTACTGCACATCTCACGGTGGGGAGGTCCCCGTGCAGGTGGAGACAAGTGTGGGTGAGTCATGCCGAACGGGTGGGGCCCCAAGCTTCATTCCAGAACCCCAAGAAAAGCGGGTATGTCAAGCAGAAAGAGAAGAGAGGGGAGGGGGAAATGGGTGATAATGTTCTGTCATTTCCTGGAAGAAAAAAAAATATCAACCAAACTAGACCCAAAGCCATCAAGTGAAAAGATTTCTCTGAGTCACACGTCTTTCCCGGAAGCTGCGAGTTCATCCTCCAGCACCCATTAACCTAATAGTAAGGCTCTTGACCTTCCTAATTTCCCTTTCACTGTCCGCCGGTTTCTTATTAACCTTTCCATCTTTCCCATTGTGCAGCCAGATCAGATTCGGGAGCTCCCGCAGGCCCGCCCCTTCCTTCTCGGGGGCTGCAGGGCCCCTTTCCTGCCCCCCTAAAATCTGCCCCTTTTTCTTTCTTAATGTGATGTGAAGGAGCCATCTGGGTGTGGCGTCTGTCCACCCCCTAGGTCTGGGCTGGATGGAGCCTGGGGCACATTTGGACCCTGGCCCCTTTGTCACTTCCCATCAGGCTGGCAGTTGGAGGCCGTCAGCAGCTAGTCAGCCCGGGGGCTGATTCTGTGGCTCCTGCATCGGAGCTTTGTTTTCCCTCTCTCTGGGGGGAGCTTCTGACATCGTTTCTTTGGAAAAGACAGAGCCTCTTGCCCAGATGCTGAGGGAACATTTGGAAGCTGCCCAGCTGCTGTTGTGGTTCTCTCTGTGCCCTTGAGGGGACAGGCCGTGGGCTCGGAAGCCGAGTGGGTCTGTCTTCCAAGTGGCCAGCTCAGCAGTGCCCCCTAGGGGCTGCCACATGGCTGAGTTTGGATTCTGGCCTCTCTGAGCCCGGAGGCCTTGCCCAAGGTGGGACTGGGAGTTCAATCAGAAGCAGAGGGGCTGGACGCACGTGGCGGCTTCTGGTACCCTGTCCAGGCAGGGAAGGCTGGGGCAATGGGGCGGTGGCCTCTTCACACCTGTCCCTGACGGGGCCCTTCTCCCAGCCACCTCGGACTTCCAAGCCAGCCTTTCCATGGCCCTCCTGCCTTGGGGGTGGGGAGGGGGGAGGCTCTGGGTTTGGTGTTTGCCTGGGGCTTTTGCCAGGTGAGGACACCCCAACAGCACCTCCTCAGGCCTCAGGGACCCCCTTCAGGGAGACCGCCCTGAGAGTGGGAAAAAGGAAGTTGTCCCCAAAGCCAGATCCTCTCTCTCAGCTGGGCACACGCACCCCCGTCCCCACACCAGGGCTGTGTCTCTCTCTCCAGGCCTGGGGCCCCTTTCCACGAGGGGACAGAGCCCTGGGCTGAGTGTTAGGGGTGGAGGGCGGTACTCTCTTAGCAGCTCTGGAGAGGCCCCCTAGACTGCCTGTGGGACGTGGGTCCCAGCTCCCAGCTCCTAGGCTGACTTCCACCTGGAGACCCCTGACTCTGCCCCTTTCTTATCTGAGTGGGACACCTCCATCAGTTCCCCCACCTCAGGGGACTGGGGCACCCCAGCCAAGCCACCTTATCCATGTGGTCCAGCACTGCCCTGTTTGCCGACAGCCACGCGCAGCAAAGAGGGCGCTCCCGCCGTGCATGCCCAGGCCCGGACGGAGGGCCACTGCCCCTCTGACAGCCCTGTCCTAAAGAATATTCTGGAAGAGATCCAGCTCCTCCCAGCCCTGAGTAGCCAGTGGCCATTAGGTTGGGCAGTCACGTGTCCATGCAGAAGCGGGCCCCGGCCCTGTTCAGGAAGGGGTCGCAGGCCCTGGCAGCAAACGGTTCCCTGGTTTTTTACCAGGTGACCCACAAATGATACTGAAGAAAACCTGAAACCTAACAGGAGTTCATGTCCAAATAACAAAGCCATTTTTTCCCCATTCTTCCGTTATCGGAGTTTATCTCAGACCGCTGAATCTTTTGCATTTTTTTCCTTTTACGCAGAGCTGTCCAGTCTGCCTGTCACTCCAGGCTTACTGGTCCCCAAGACAGAAGCCCGAGTTGGTTGGATTTGGAGGCGGGGTGGGTGGCAGGGGGCTGAGCCCATTGTCTGGGAGTCGGGGGAGCAGCATTGCTCAAGGGCCTGTGGTCAGCAGAGCTGGCCTGGCTCCGTGGGACAGTGCGGCCCGCTGGGCTGTGCACCATGAGAACCGAGCAGGTGCTTCCACTCGAGTAAATTGGGTGCGACCACCCTGGGGTCGGGGGGGGGTTGCGACTGGATGAGGGATGAGCAGGTGTGGTTCCCCTCCAACTGAGGCGAGCTCCGCCCTGGGTTTGCAGGCCAAAAAGAGAAGGTAGGGGCAGGGTTTCATATTTGGGGTGCTTAGTGGTGGTGGGGTGCAGGGGTGCAGACATGTGAAGTCACGCCCAGACACGCAGCGTTCCAGGAGGTACGGGAGCAGGGGACCGAGGTGGCCTGGAGAAATCTCTCGTCTGAAGGGGCTCTGCCGGATTCTGCTGTTCCACCCTCTCCCGCCCGCCCGCACTGTCGGTGGAGCAATCCTGCTGCCTGAGGTGGTGCAGCCGTTTCCATAGCAACCGATTGTTCTGTCACAGAGACAGGATTCTGACTCCAGGTGGGTTGCGAACAGAAGGCACAGATGAAACCACTAAGTGACAGAGATCTAGTTTTGCAGCCAGTGCCCCCCGCTAATAAGGAAGGGGCATGTACAGACTGAAGGTACGTGGCACCGATGAGCGCATGCTGAACTTTCCATGAGGCATCAGCTGTTGGCTGAAAACACGAATGACCGAGTAGGCTCAACCAGAGCGATGCTGGCAAGGGCCCCAGACGGCCGGCCGGCCGGGCGTGCACGAGGCCAGGCTGCAGGCCGAAAGGAAATGCCTTCCACGTGCCACCTCCCCCTCCCACACATTGCTCATGCTTTTTCCGGAAAAGCTACCCTTTGCGGACTGTGAACGCAGCAGGGCCGCAAGGGACCCTAGCTCGCCTGCCCGCACGCGTGCGTTCTCTCGGGAGGACTCGTCCACGCTCAGGAGGGACTAGGGCCTCGCTTGCGGAAGTGACCGTGGGAAAGTCTGAGTGACAAGGTGTTTCTGGAGCAAAGCACCTCAGTGCTCCGAGTGCGTGACTGCGGCGGTGACTCTGTCAGAGAATCCAAGTCTGGTCCTGTCTGCGTCTGCCACTCACGCCTGCGACCTTGGCCAAGTCACTTCCCGTCCTGGAACTTAGCTAGCAGATGAGGCCGTTGGGTGCAGTCACGTCCAGGGGCAATGCCCGCAGGAGGCCCTGCTCTGTCCTGGGCAGGGGCCACTGTAAGTGACCACGCTGTGACCACGGTGTGATGCAGTGAGTGTTTTCACAGCGGAGCCAGGACCATTTCCTCATTTGCCGTGTATGTCTGTCTTCAGTGAACATTGACCGACCCCCTAGTACGTGACCATCACAGGCCCAGGCGTCAGGAATCGAGGTAAGACAAGGCGGCAACTTGGGGGCCTCACAGCCGTGAGGGGGACACCGGCGCAGCCTGAGCGCCTGGGGCCTGGGGAGGGTGACTCTGGTCGGGGCTGCCAAGCTCTGGAGAGAGGGCTGGTGCTAAGGAGGACCCCCATGACCAGGGAGCGGGGTGGGGTGTGGGGAAGGTGGGAACGGCCATGTCATGCTGCCCCGGTGTGTTGACATCATCATTCTTTTGCAAGAGCTGGAGATAAACAGATGGTTTAGAGAGAGAGGCTGCTAAGATCAAGGAACAGAACACAGGCAGAGTCCCAGGAGGGAAGATCTGGGGTCTGTGCGTGCGCCTGGGGAGGAGACTGGGGGTAGGCAAGGTGGCCAGAAGCCTGGACGCAGCCGGCAGCTTGCTCCCCATGCCAAGGACGGACAGACAACTGAGGCGTGGATTAGTGAAGGGCAGTGACGGCCCCCTCTGAGACCCCCAGAAGGTCGGGGGGAGGGCGCTAGGCTGCAGTGCACATGTGAAGCTTGGCCAGGGAGACCGTGATCGCCAGCACCTGCCTCTGAGTCGTCCGCGCTTCCTTGCTACTTAAAAGCACTGCCCGCGGCCACGGCCTCTCCCCAGAATTAACCAGCTGATCGCTGGGTACACGTTGACCAGCAACAACCTGACGTTATTTGTTAAGCTAGGCAGTCTCAGCGCTCCACAGAGGCCGAGGCCTTGTCTGTGCCCTTGAGGAGTTTAGAGGACAGCTGGAAGTTTCCATACGCAGGTGCGAGCTTACAGGAGCTGGAATATTCTGTGCTGCGGCCAAGCAAGCAGCAAAGCAGAGGATCAGAGGGGCAGAGGAGAAAGTCATCTCTGGGGACTGCTGGCGCAGGAAGTCTTCCTGGGGAAAGAGGCATTTGCAAGGGTCTTGGAAGGCAAATAGCAGTGAAGAGGTCAGAACAAAGATGGTTCTGGTGGCAGTGAGAGAACGCTTCCAGAAGCATCCATTCAACAGCCACTGGCACTAGTCTCACAGGAGGTCTGGCGCCAGCACGGAAGGAGGACATTTGTGACATTGGAAATACACTTCAGTGTCACCCTAGGCCCGGGCCTGACGGCTAGGAGCTGGCTAGGCCTGGCCAAACTCCTTCACTCCCGTGTGCCTCATTTCCTCATCTGTCCCAATGGGAGACGGAAGGCAGCATTTAGCAGGCCCCCAGGGAATGCTGGTCCCTTCCTCCCCTGGCCCACGGACGGTGCTGCATTTGAGACCGGAAGGGAATAAACAGGCCAGAAGTCCCCTTGGGCCCCCGTGCACGTAAATGCACAGATTACCAGTGGGGTTGGGCTCCCCTCCAGCCGGGGGGTGGGGGGGCGAGCTGCTAGCCGTGCACTGTTGCCTCCGGACGGCTGACTTCCTGAGTCTCCCCTGGACAATGCCGTCTCTGTCTGGGCCCCGCTGGCAGGCAGTCCCATAACAGCCAGGTTCTTGTCACACGTCCTTGTCCTGGAGTGAGTCACCAGAGAGCCGGGCTGTCATCGTGACCTCCACTGGCAAAGGGGGACAAGAGTGGCCTGGAGTGCACACAGCCACAGCACCACGGGCGCTCGGGGCTCCCGTCCGCCAGCGCCTGGCCTCCGGCCTCCCCCTCACCGCTCCAAGAAGTCGGGTGGCGTGGCAAGTGGGACAAACTGAGTGACCCCCTTGCCATCCACAGAAAGGAGGGACTCTTAGTAGGCCGGTTACAAACTGGAGGGACAGTGGGTGACCAGTGATACTTCTTAGACCCAACGGAAACTCGGAAAAGCTGTACACTTTCCCAAGGAAAAAAGGTGACGATGAACAGAGAAAGGGAAAATCTGAATGGTAGAAAGATATAAGGAATTTAAACTTTAAAAACTGACCACACATCTTGCTTCTTGACTATATAAGTATAAAATAATTTTATGACTGCATTCCAACAAACACAAAGTCCAGGCGTGACCTCCATGACCTCATGGTCCCCAAATGTGCCGTGACCCTGAGAACCAAGGGTGGGCAGCTAGTGTGCTAGAGCAGAAAAGTAGCAGACTAGGAATTGGGACAATCGAGCGTCACCGTACACTCTGGCCATGTGACCTTGGGGAGCCACCTGGCTCTCTGGGACGGAGGTTCCTTAACTGACAAGTGAATGGTGTATCTGGAAAATTTAAAGTTTCCTTTCAACATCCCCCTCCCCTGAACACTGACTTTCATGTTTACTCACACTCTGAGCCTTAAGAAGAGAGGGGGGAGGAGAAATGACAGGGCGGGATTCTTCCCAGCCCCGCTCCGCGCCCCCCAGGCAGCCCCTGAAACACGCGCCCAGGAGGGGCTCCTCTCCCGCGGAGGTGCCGGGCCTACAGCCCTGTGCACGTGGAGCCCAGGTGCTCGCCCGCGGGGCGGCACGACCGGCGGGCCCTGCGCTCTGACTTCGGCAGGCTCCCGGGTTATTCCGTGAGTGCTTCAAACTCACACCCCGTTCCCAAGCGCCCCTCTCTCTGGGGCCCTGGCTCAACTCTGCAAGTCAATTCTACAGACATGCAATGTGTCACTGAGAGGACAGGCAGTAATACTAGGTGGCCTGAGGGGACAACGCCGAGCAAGCAAGCAAGCAGAGCCCCAGCCCCAGGGAAGGTCACGGTCTAGCAGGGAACACAGACGTTCCTGTAGTCGGAGCCTAGTAGAAGCATAACTTGAGAGGGCAAGAATAGTTCTAGTGCAGGTAAGGCTTCATGGAGGAGACAGCCTTTGGCCTGAGAGATGGGTAGGATTTAGACAGGCTGAGACTGGAAGAGCATGCCAACAGCGGGAAGAGCGGGAGCTGCGCAGAGGCCGAGGAGAACAAGTCCTGTCTCAGGGGTGGCAAGCGGCCCTGCCCTCCTGGAGCTTCAGGTTGTGAGGGACAGGAGCTGGGCGCCCAGGCAAAGGCCTGTTCCCAGGGACCAGTCTTCAGAGTTCTAAGGCGTTTGGATGGACATCTTTGAGCAGGGATGCGTCACGGTGGGACAGGTTCCGTGGGAAGGGTGATCCACTCAGAGGAGGGCTTGAGGGAGAGAGGGAGGCAGAAGGAACGATGGAGGATTATCACGATGACCCAGACGGATGGCCGTGAGGGCTGGACTTCAGTGGGGAGACCAGGCGTGGACAGGAGGGACGCTGAGGAAAGGTGCTGTGGGCCAGGCAGGGTTGACGTCACACCGAGGCTGGAGAGAGTGTCGCAGAGGAAATTCAGCCACCTGCCTGGCCTGGACCCATAGAGCAGCTTATCCTGGGCGCGGGGGTGGGGGTGTTGTCCAGGAGTGCCCCAAAGTCAAGGTGTGAGACGGCTTCAGGAAACTGACCCCTGGGACGGAGACTGGGCCATCTCCCCCATGTCTACTCTTCTCTCTTAAACAAAGACCCTCACTCCGAACAAAGACAGTTTCTCCCTTTCTTGCTACTAGTTGTCACATGGCTACATCAGCCAGTTGATCTGTAACCAGAAGTGTCAGGCTTTGGAAAACAGTTTCCCTGCTGGTTGGAAGGCAACGCGATTTCAGAGGATCCAGGTCTTGTAGTTGCAATCGGATTTGAGTTCTGCCCTTCTGAACTTACGCTCAGGACACCTTAGCCAGCCAGGAACCCACTCACGGAAAATGTCTGGGTCACTTCTGCAGAGGCCCACTGTTTACATCCTTAACACTTTCCTATTCGGGGCGCTCCCTGCTCCCTGTATTTCTGTATTCTAGGAGATACGTGGCTCTGGGGACAGAGTCAAGGGACAAGGACAAATGAATAGCCTAAACTGAGGCTGATGTCAAAATGAGCAGGTGGGAGGAGGGAGGAACACCCCTCAGCTCTCAGCCCTGTGAAGGACACCTAGAGGTGAAACCCCTTTTAGTGGGAAGATGGCAAGATCGATTCCATGCCTGCTGAAGTTGTGGTTCTAATCAATAATGGATAATATTGGCTCTCGCCGGTGTGGCTCTGTTGGTTGGAGCACTGTCCCATATATCAAAAGATTGTGGGTTTGATTCCTGGTCAGGGCTTATACCTAGGTTATGGGTTCAATCCCCAGTGGGGTTATGGGCAGGAAGCAACTGATTGATGTTTTTCTCTCAAATTGATCTCTTTCTCTCTCCCTCTCTCTCCCTTGCTCACCCTTTCCCTTTCTCCCTCAAAAGCAATGAAAACATGTCCTTGGGTGAGGATAAACAATTTTTACAAAATAACTGATCATATTGAACATGCATTAAGTCCTTACTTTGTGCCTGGAGACGTTCTGAGCATTTAAACACATCACTTTACAACTGCCTTCAAAGTAGCTACTGCGATTCCTCCCACGGGCAGGTGGGGAAACTGGGAGCTGAAGAGGTGAAGTGACTTCCTCATTGTCATACGGTTTGCGAGGAGAAGAGCAGTCACTTGAATCAGGTGTTTCTGATGCCAGGGCCCTTAACTATTATTATGTTAGCTGTTCTTCCGGAGTTAAAACACTTTTCCCCTCACCAGCTCCCTGTTAGCAAAATGTATCTCATCTTTATGCCATTTCTTCTATTCTTGGTTTTCTGAAAACCTCCCAGCTAACGGGCTCCTTCCCTCTCCCAGGAATTAGAAGTTTGATAGGGGCTTTGCAGTGGCGTGTGACAAATCCTCTGGAAGGGGGCGGGCGTGGGGAGCTCTCTCATTTTAGCGTTTGCCCACGTCATTGGTGTAAATGCTCCCACCGTGGCCGATTTTGGGTTGCCAATGCAGCTTGTAAAATTCCTGCATATTTCATAATCTACCCTGATACAGCCAGCTTCTGCACACCACTGGGGCCGCGAGGCTTGTAGCTGAAAGAGTGCCCACGCGAGCTGGGAAAGAGTGCCCACGCGGTCCCACCTGCCCAGGAACCTGTGGCGGGACCGCGCGTGCGTGCAGGCACTGGAGAGCGGCCAGTGTTCCTCCAGGTGCACCTTTGCAGGTGGCCCCAGGCGCTGCTTCCTGGAGGAAGGTCTGACCCAGGCAGTGATACGGCCTGTGGCTTATGCTCACCTGCTCACCTCCTGAAAACAGCCCCTGTGGCCAGCAGGTGGCAGCACCCTCGCGTTTAGCACTCTGCTGAGCAAAATGAGGAGCCTTTGTTCTGAGCCAGAGGTGGGGTCACGAAGAGAAGGGCCCAGGGGGGCAAGCTAATGAGCCTGTCCTTAGCTGACCTGGGCCTACAGAGCCCAAGGACTGGCTCCCGCAGCTTGCTAAGACAGCAACCTGAACAAACAATAGAGACAGCACAGTCCCCACACCCTCCCTGCCCATGTAAGGGCTTCAGCTTGGTGGGGGACCGTGTATGGGGAGTGGCATCATGCAAACAGGCACCCAGCTCCCTTCAGGAAGGGAGCTAAGTGCCAAGAAGGGTGTTTCCAGTTCTAAGGGGCACTTTATTCCTACCAGCAATTGCCCACAAGCCACACTGTGCTGCCACTGACCTTGACCATCGACTCTATTGGATGGTCACCTCCTACTAAGGTGACCAACTATCTCAGTTGGCTCAGACTGTCCTGGTTTGAGCGCTACAAGTTCCGTGTCCTGGGGAAGCCCTGTCCCCAGCAAGAAGGACGGTTGGCGCCCATAACTCCCAGTCTCGGCCCTTGCAGAGGCTGCCTGGTACACAGTGGACACTTCATGGGGTGCTGGCCACTGCAGGTGGGGTCCAGTTGTCCAGGGGCCGCTCAGGAGTCCGGCAGGACTTCAAGGGCCAACCAAATCCCACAGACGGGATTTTATTTTATTTCATTTTTAAAACCTGCTCCTCTTAGCTTTTAATCAGAGGTAGGGGCCAGAAGAGGTGAGGGGGAGACTCCAGAGCACCTCCCTTTCTCCCCCCTCTCACTTTCCATCCTTGACCTCCCTCCCCTTTCTCCTCCCCCCTCCCCCACCCCACTTGGCTGGGGCTCTCCCGGAGTCTAGGGGCAGAGGGCTCCTGTTCCAGGGGAGGGAGGGGCCGCTTCTGGAGGAGGGGGGCTGGGGTGGTGAAGAGGGCAGGCTGGAGGAGGAGCAGGGCAGGTCAAGGGCGTTTCAGCCTTGAAATGGAAGGAGGAGCTGGAGGAAACCTGCCCAAAGTAGCCCTCAGTTCCCTGGAACCCTCAGCTGTCCCCTCAGCTCCAAGCAGGGACAGGTGCATTCCTCTTTCCTCCTGTAGCTCAAGATGCATTGTGATGTGGCTTATCTGCTATGCCATTGTTGAATTCTCTAGATGGTTCCCTTCTCCAAAGACTTAGCTCAGGGAAATTGGGCTCAGCAAACACGGACCTGCACTGTGACTTGAATCTGAGCAGAAAGCTTTCTTTAAACCAGTAAAAAAAAATTGGTGAATTCTTCTTCCCTGAACCCTGGAATAAAGGGCCAACCCATCACTGTGGCCCCCAAGTTCTACACAGACTGGTTCTTGTTGACTCCCCAAACTCCTGCCTCTTTTCCCAGCGCTCACTGTGGCAGTCACCCTGGCCTTCTGCCTGTCCCTAGAAATGCCACACTCTTTCCTGCCCCCAGGATCTTCACTCAGGCCAGCCCTTCTGCCTGGCTGGCTCCAATGGCCTTGTCCAGAAGCCCTTGTCACAGGGTGAAATCGAAGCTTTGACTTGAAGGGTGAGAAGGGACTGCATCACCAAACCGGGGGACAGGCCTGGATGTGACAGGTATCAGCTCTTCTGTCACACAGTTGGGGAGAATTTTAGTGCTAGAAATGCGGACTTCTCATGAGCTCTGCATCTTGCATTTTCCGAATAGCCCATCACTCCTCGCGTCAAAATCTATCCTGCTCAGCGGGTTCATATTTACATTCCACTGGTGACAGATTAATGCAGGCAGAGCCCTGCTCTGGATAAAAATTGACCACGCCGGTGAAATCCTGCTGACTCCAGTCTCCCAGCCAGCACTTACTTTCACAGGAGTCTGCATTAACCCCGGGGTCTCAACCAGCTCTTAGGACTTGGTGGCTCTTACTCCCAGGCTCCACCTTTCACCTTAAGGAGCTAAGGCCAGGCGTGTGGGCTCCTTTCAGCCCCGAGATAGTGGTCAGTGAATACGGAATTTATGTGAGTTTGTGGCATGGGTTTGCCAGGCAAACCAAATCCTAGATACTATGTGTACCAACGTTGGTTACTGAGACAGGGTCTCTCCAGATCTGAAACGCCTTGAGGGGATGGTGAGACCCTTTGTTGATGTCAGAGGAGGGCCTCCCCTCCATTTCCAGAGCCAGAGGAATCTTACTCTTCCCAGAGGCCATGGCAGGTGACAGTCACTGTGAGCTCAGGAGTCATCTGGAAGGCAGGCACCCACGGAGACGCTGGGGCCAGCTCCACACCAACCCTTGGCTGAGTCACGAAACGGTTCCCATGGACACCGACGCGCCCCCCATTTTTGAAGCGGTCCCCTTCAGGTCCTGGGGTGGATGGATCCTTTGGGTTTAAGAAGCATTTTCTCTTTTCAAAGAGCCGTGTGTCCACCAGCTTCCTTCCTGGGCCAGCTCCAGCCACATTGCCTTGGTCCTTCTCCCAGAAAGAAGCAAGCTGTTGGGGACAGGCCCAGGATCTGGGGCCCCAAGGCAGTTTCAGGGATGTCGAGTCACGGAGGCCCTTTGCCTCCATCTGCTGTCCAGGAAGACCAGCTTCCAGGGCTGCAGGGCAAGGGGCAAAGCCTTGGGGAGTGAAGGCCTGGGCGTGGGGAGGGGGCTGAAAGGGAAGGCTCAGGGCCCCTGGTCTGATTGTTTTCCAGGGCAGCTTCAGTCCTGCTTCTCCACGTCTCTGCCTGGCGAGTCCCCTGGGCGGCCACCCCTCCACCCCGCCAGCCCGCCCTTGCTTTTCTGTAAGAGGCCCCACCCAACCCAGAACACAGTGTTCTGTCCCTGAGCCCTGCGGGTATGAAGGGAGGAGGGGGCAGGGCCGCCAGAGCGGAAAGCGAGGATGAAAATAGGGAGACTTTTATTGTTTCTCCCCGAGGTGCCCTGGCTCCTACCTGCTGTCACAGAGCCAAGGAAGGCGGCTTTGTGAAATAGAATGAATGACAGCTTGCTCACCACATTTGGTGACCTTTGTAACCCCCTTGGCTTGCCCCTCTGCCTCAGGCACACTGCCACCTGCTGCACCGTTTATCGAGTCCTTGGAGCCAGCCCTGTGCAGGGCCCAGGGGCTGGGACCTTGTGCTGGGCTGGGGTTGGCGGTGGGGGGTTCAGTGAAAGGCCACAGTACCTGGTGGACATGTAAAAGCCCCCTAGTGAGAATCAGGAACAACATCGTACTTAAAAAAAATTTTTTTTAAATTGATTTTTGGAGGTGGGTAGAGAGAGAGAGAGAGAGAGACATGGATTTGTTGTTCCACTTGTTGACGCAGTCATTGGTTGATTCTTGTACGTGCCCTGACCGGAAACTGAACCCACAGCCTTGGCGTATCAGGACGAGGATCTAACCACCTGAGCTACCAGCCAGGGCCAACATGGTACTTTTAAAAGCATGGTCCTTGGAGGTCACTTTCCTTCTGAGAGGAGCCCCAGCTGCCTGCTTCCATGAAGTCCTCCCCCTCCACCGGCAGTGTGCGCGCTCCGGGTGGGAATGGTGGGGGCGGTGCTGAGACTCTGCTGACTGATGGCGAACTCACAGCATCATCCTGCCTGTCCACCTGGCTCCCCACAGGTGGAGGCCAGCAGGCCAGACAGTTGGCCCCGAAGGACCTCTTTTCTTAAGGAAACACGTCTGTGCCCCATACAAAAGCCGCCGGGGGCGAGGGTGGGTGGGAGCTGGGATGCCCTGGTGAGCCCCTGGCATAGCCACTCCCATGGTGGCCACAGGGCATCAAGTCCACTTACCAATGGTCTTAATGTGAACAAAGAATTGAACAGTCAATTAGTTAATTTTAGGCATAAAAGCATAAGCCAAAATTTGCGTCCGTATTATGGAATACTATTCAACAGTAACAAGGAACAAACTATTGATGCACATGCCAGCTTGGATGGACCTCTAGGTAACTACGCTGAGTGGAAACCAATCTCGAAAGGTCCCATCCGGTATGATTTCAGTCAGGGAACCTTCTTGAAATGACAGGATTCTGGAGAGGAGGAGACAAGTGGTCGCCAGGACTCCGGGGTTGGTGGGGAGGGAGCGGATGTGGCTGCAAAGGCAGCATGAAGGAGCCTCGGCTCACGCGCTGACACAGTGACAGTTCTCAGATTCGAGGGGACCTCCCAGCGCCACCTGCACAGGAGAGGACTGCATAGAACTGCACACGCATGCACACACATAAGCTTGCACAACTAGTGAGTCTGCCTTAGCCCCGGATTGCACCTGCATCAGTTTCCTGGGGTCGGCAGAGTTTTATAGCTGTGCAGGGTGTTACTGGGGGGATGGCTGGGTTAAGGGTGCATGGGACTCCCGTGTACATTGGGGGGGTGCAAGATGTATAATTTAAACTATGTTTACATAGTTTATGTAGTTATACAGTTTGGTGGCACTAAGTACGTTCACTTTGTTGTCTGCCATCCCCACCATTTGTCTCCAGAATGTTCTCACCATTCCATACAAGAACTCCATGTCGCTTCAACAGCGCCCCGTGCCCCGATGCCGCAGCCCCTGGCCACTGCCCTTCCGCTCTGTCCCTGTGTGTCTGCCGACCCCGGCCACCTCATGAGCGGGGGGGTGGAGGCAGGGAGTCATGCAGTGTTCCTGCTCGTGGGCCTGGCTTTTCGCTCAGCCCCTTAGCGCTGAGGCACGCGTCAGAGTCCCCTCTTCACGGCCAAAAACACTCTATGTGACGTGTGCGAGACGGTGTGTTTGCCCCTTCATCTGTCTGTGGACATTTTGGTGGTTTCCACCTTTTGGCTGCCGTGATCCTAGTGTATATTTTTGGCAACGTTCATTGAATGTATAACGATCTCAGAACACAGGCACCCCTTGTTTTATTGCGTTCACACACTGAAGGACTTGAACGCTGTTCTACAAATTGAAGGCAAGGCCCTCCGCCCGGCGAAGAGGTTGCAGCTCACTTTATGGAAGTGACCTGGAATCAAACCCGCCATATCTTCAAGGCATGCCTGCAAAGTGTTTAAAGGCATAATCAAGGAAAAAAGGTATAATCAGAAATAAAATTTGTGAGTCACCCAATTCTTTCCTCTGCCAAGCATGGATCCAGCGTCTGTGGTTGAGCTTTGCACTGGTTTCCGATCATGGAGCCAATCTGACTGTTCCGGAGCAGGCCGGGCCTGACCCCCGGCGGCTCTGGGGGAGGCAGCGGTGCCCTGGGGTTCTGCAATCTTCAACTCCTGGCCCGGACGCCGTTTGCAGGTACAGACCAAGAGACAGGAAGGAAAATTCAGAGCCTCGTTGAAACTGACGGGGGATTTCAATAAAGGCCACGACGCTTACACAGAGCCAGAATTAGACAGAATAGGAAATCCTCATGATACAACCTGATAAAAATAGTCAGCAAGGGAGGCCGGAGCGTGGAGGGCTCACCGGCCCTGCGTGCTGGCCTGAGAACCCGGAGGGTGGACGCCACTTCGGAGCGGGGGAGGGCATCCGCTGGGCCAGGGGGCCCAGCGAGCGGGCCCCCAGGACGGCTGATCAAGGGTGGGCTGAGGGTGGGAACGGAGGGCTCCACTCCTGTAGGACAAGGCGGGGCTGTCACCCTCCCACACCTGTTTCTGGAAGGCCTCACGTTGGGGAGGGTTGGTGACAAAGCTGACAGTGTCCTGGCTGCTGGAACGCGCCGTCAGCTGAACACAGGGCAGTGTTCTTTTTGTGTTTATGAAGGTCTAGGGGCTTAGTGAACTTCCAAACTCTCTCTAGAAATCTTTGTGCTTTTTTAATTTCAATTTTTTAGATTTTATTTATTTTTAGAGAGAGGAGAAGGGAGAGAGGAAGGGAGAGAGGAAGAGAGAGAAACATCAGTATGTGGTTGCACTGGGGACCTGGCCTGTGATCCAGGCATGTGCCCTGACTGGTAATTGAACCAGTGACCCTTTGGTTCACAATCCAGCACTCAATCCACTGAGCTACAGCAGCCAGGGCTCTTTGTGCATATTTTTTCCCGGGAGAAAGCCCATACCTTCCCTCCATCTTTAAGGATCCATAACCCCTCGCCCCAATAATAACGTGTGACCCCCCAATAACACAACATACGTAGAACCGTATACTAATAACTACTTTCAGGGGGCCGCTCCTTGGGAGCTGACTCCACCCAGCTGCCCCCACTTTCTCTCTGTCCTTCCTTGTCTACTTTCCCTTCCCCTCCTCGCCTCCCGTCTCCTCCCCTCCGATGCTCCCGCCCGTATCACCTTCCTGCTGGCCTCTCCTTCGATATCGATTTGACATTCAGTCATCACCACAACAGCTAAAAGTTCTCCCGCGCTTCATTAATCCCGAGGAAAATACCGTGTCAGCTGGTGAGCGCTGCAGGGCATGCACGTGTTCTTTCCAGGGTCCCGGACGGGCACAGTTCTCGGTTTCCATTCTTAATGAAACGGGAGGCTGTTCTGGTGAGCCTGGTGTGGGGTGTGGGGGGGTCGTGGGGGGGCTGGCTCCAGGCCCTGAAGGTATGAGTCACCCGTCTCGGACCCTGTCAGACCTTGGGCTGCTCAAGGACTCAGTGGCAGGGACTGAGTTATAAAGTTCGACTGGGACTGCCAAGCCCAGAGTAGTGTGACTTTAATGAGGTTAAAGTTTGGCATTTTTACAGCTTTTACTACGATAAGGTTCTTAGTCACATGAGGGAACTAGACAGGGTCTGTCCAAACTTAGTTGGTCAGTCCTCAGGGTATGGTCAGGCCTGGCCTCTTGCCAGGCTCCCAAGGGTGCCCCTTGTCGTGCCGTGGGTCCGCCTTTGCAGCCACAGGTTCTGCCCGGCACGTCACACAGCCTGCTCACCTGTGTCGGGACTCGGGGACTGACTGGGGAACTGAATCCGGACGGTGACTTCCAGACAAGAGTCCTTAAGGCAAGCTGACTTATCTGAGAGAAGCCAATGCCCCATCCCCAGCCAAAAGTGTCACCTGACCTTGGTCTGCCGTCAGCCGTCACCCAGAGCAGGAGCAGGGGACAGCGTTCCGTTTCTGAAGCTCTGCTGGTCTTCACTCCCTTTGTTAGTGTCCTCTGGCCTAGGATCCTCTGTCACCCACCTGGATCTGTCCATCCATCACTGTCCCCCCACCCCTGGGGAGGCCTTCCCTGACTTCGTCCTCCCTTCCTGACCTCAGAAGGGGTTCGTCCACCCATTCTCTCTCCCATGGAGCTTAGGCCACCCTCCCGAAGCAGCACCTGCCCCAGCCACTGCTCCCCCCAGTGCGGCACCTGCCCCAGCCACTGCTCCCAGTGCGGCACCTGCCCAGCCACTGCTCCCAGTGCGGCACCTGCCCCAGCCACTGCTCCCAGTGCGGCACCTGTCCCAGCCACTGCTCCCAGTGCGGCACCTGCCCCAGTCACTGCTCCCCCCAGTGCGGCACCTGCCCCAGCCACTGCTCCCAGTGAGGCACCTGCCC
>PVJI01022072.1:0-25957 GCA_004026765.1 Micronycteris hirsuta
TTTTTTTAAAGCAATTAATTTACCCCTTGTGTAGGGGTACACATTTTATGTATTTAGGCATACTTCTTGAACTTTATCTGTAATAATTTATTTTCTGTTTTCTACCTGTATTTTGCCTGATAGCAAAAAAACAAAACAAACAAAATATGTCCATTACTGATGTAGTCTATCAGTTCAGAATTTTCTCTCCCCTCCTTTGTGGAATTCCTTCTGGGGCATAAAAGCTGCATGCGGGAGGGAATCTGGTTCCTAGAATTTGTGTGTGTTGTATCTCTAAATTGCATGTTGATATATGTGGGCCTGGGGTGAGGCCAATCCTCCATGCTGACATCCACAGAGGAGACATGGCTCCCGCTGCTTTTCTGTATCTGTCTCCTGGTACGTCACCCCCTCTATACAACCACAAGACCCAGCTTTTTGTAAGCCTCTCTTGGCCAGCTTCCATGATCTTTCATTGGTGTAGAAAACTCGGATTCTCTTCCATGCTCCGGGGAGACCTCTAGAGGGGTGTGGTCTGGTCAGGTGCACTGTGCCTGACATGGCTCACTGCAGGGACTCGTCTCCCACTGCTTCCCAGCCTGCCTAGTTGGGGATGCGATATGTGTTGCAGCTGACAGGCATTTGGGTCCTTCCTTACAACCTTCACCTGGGACTCTGGAGTTCTGGCCTCAGGATAGGTCTTCGTGATGCTTTTTCTTTCTCCTCCATCTCTTCACCTGTGCCCTTCATTTCATAGCATTGCTAGACATCTGCACTGTGAGATCTGTACATTCAGCTACTGGCTTATCAGTAGCAAAATGCAGAAGACAGTGTGTGTGTGTGGGGGGGGCATGATAAACTGGTTCGCTTTTAACGTTTCTGAAAAATGGTGAATCAGTGCTAATGCAGGGTGCATGTTGTTTAGTGCAGCTAAGAGACACAGTGACAAGTCCAGCATCCTCAAGTTACCTTTTTTGTGGGCTTAGACAATTAAAAGATGTACATATATCATTTGGTGAAGTGTAAATAAATGATATGACTTTTTCCTGTTTTAATTTAAAACCATGATGTGTAGGTAAAACCTAAGTTAATACAAAGGCTTTTAAAGACTGGGTTTCCATAGTTCCTCAAGTTTTATTCAGAGAAACTCCATGGTTTGAAAGAATACTGTAAAATTCACTCAGTTTTAATGGCCTGAATACAAAAATTGTGTATATAAATGAATATGGCTTTCCTATATTAGTCTCCATCTATAATTATTATCATAAAATTATGTTGAAAACATGCTTTTCAACACATCTGGGCATATAATTAAATTCTACTTTAATAAGATTTTTAAAAAAAGAATAAAGAAGGAAATGTGGATAAATTCAGGCAAAATGAAAGAAAAAATGTTACCAAAAACACTGAATAAAATTGTTACAGATGGCACTATAGATGTTGAGAGGGTTCTCAAGATAAATATTTAAGCTTACATGAATTTCACATGGCTAGTAATACTTTAGAATAATTAAAATTATATGTTGCAAATAGCACTTTTGTGGTTAACTACCCAGAGCTGCTGTTTTTTTTAATTTTTTTTTTTAACAGTCTCTACTACAAAACTCTTTGGGTTTAAAATAACAACTGAGATCTCATGAAATGTGCCAAAGGGGAATTTCGTGTGTGCTTTGCAATATGCTAGTTTCCACTGCATTTTCTTTCCCGCTGTGCTAATGCATCCAATGTATACTTCCTCTGTGTGAGTGAAATGGCACTGCAGCCCTGAGCGGGGAGGGTCACCTGCCTGGCTGGACACAAGCGGCAGCTCAGAAGGGTTTCACTGGAACATTTATAAAGTTTTAGATAGTGGCCACTGCCAGCTCAGAAGATAATTATAATAAGTGAATTTTGTCTGGAAGCCAGGGAAAGAAAAGCTATCTGGCATTGAGATAAAAGACAATGCCTTTATTGTTTTACCAGCCCTTGCACTTGGAGTCTGTGGCAGCGGCAGGGGATGGAAATTGTGGTCTCCCTTCCATGCCTTTGTGAACCCAGAACAAAGCAATTACATTTTTTTTAGAAGAAACCATTTAGAAGACAACCAATTTCACTATAAGCATCCTGGAATCCAACAGCTTAACATGGCTCTGGTTGGAATAACATCTTTAAAATTGTTTGTCTGCTGCTGTGTGACTCCTAGTGTTTACGATAATTCGGTGGCAGAAACCATATGACTTAGTGCCTACTATGTGCAGTCCCCCATGGTGGGCTACTGCTATTACAGCCGTGTGGCTGCGCTGTGGTGGCAAGCAGGCCTCGGAGTAGCTTCCTCTGGGAGGTGGATGGAAGCGGGGGGAATTTCTTTACAACAGCTGGGTAGGTCAAGCTCATTAACTGACTCTTACTGTCCAGTGTGTCTCCTTGGAAAAAAAGATTTCCTCATTCTTTTAAAGAAAGAAAAATTTTACTAGCAAATGAGATTTTCTCTGCAAAGCTGGTCTCAAGAAATGGCATACAAGTAGCCCTGAACTAATTTCTTATGAATTAATTAAAGCAAATGTAATAAGCAGTTCCAATGCATTGTCAACCTCAGAATTGTTGCTTTGTTCTAATGGGCAGTGTAGATTGCTTATGAGGGTACAGGAATAACGTGAAAAAATTCATATAACAGCAGCTTTTATTGAACTGGATGCAAGTATTTTCTGTTTTGGCTAAGTATATAAAATCCGCTGTTTAAGGGCAATGGGAATCATTCAGATATTATTGCAGCTAAGAGTAGGCATTGGGTATTTGTTGTCTGAAAAGTTAGGTGTCACTTTAATTTATACAAATTAAGTTTCTTCACACAGGTTTGTTTTAGGATCTTGGGTTATTGCTTGGGTCCTTAGTCTTAAAGCATTTTTTCGGTTTCAGAATTTAATAAGATTTATAATTTACAAATATATTGTTGGCTTTATCTTTTTGATTTCTCTTATGACAAAAAATGCAAATGTCAGATTGTGAAATCTCTTCATCAGTGACCTTTGATGTATTCCTCTCGGCTTAATGCCTATTTTAACCTATGTGACTTTCTTGTCTGCTACTAATGTGAGATGTGCTCAACAGTTAGACCACACTCTGGCCTTGGATGTGAGTAGGGAAGAACATGTTGGCTCTCATGTTTGTGAGCAGATTTAGTTTTTGGAACATGCTTTAGCCTACTTTATGCCTCGTAGATGAATTTAGAATGTCTGAGAATCATAATATTTCTATGAAGCAGTTCAGGGAAACTGGTAACAAGGTAAAAATACTATCACTGACTTTATAAAAATCTCGAAGTTTTATGAGGCATACGGGGAGTGAAGTAAAAGGGACCCCAACAGTGTGCTCTTCTGGTGTCGGCAAGGGCCCTGGAACCAAACGGGGCTCCACTTTTCATGAATACTTTAACTCTTACGTGGGAGGGCGTTTTTTATAAAACAGTTTGAGAAAAGGTTTTTTTTATTTTTCATTTTTTGAGGGAAGAAATAAGTTATACTACTGGGTATAAAGTGTTACTTCAAGAGCAGATTTTGGCAGCAAGAAAGACTCTGGTAGACAGGCGTAGGGGGGACTAGGGAAGAGAGAAGAAAGAAATGGCTGCGTGCAAAGAGCATGTTGTTGACTTCTGAAGCTGTAGCTGAAAAGGAGGAGGCTCTCACCCCAAAGAGGCTGCACACCAGGGCAGAAGCAGTGAGTTGTTTGAAACTCGGTTCCTAATTAAACAGTATTATATGTGATCAGAGATGGCTTCCCCGGAAAGATATGTCCACTTGGCACTAAAGGAAGGAAAGCACCTCTTAGGCGGAGAGAATAGCCTGTGCAAAGGTTGAAAGCGGGAAACATCTCCATGTTCACAGTGAACTTCCAAGAGCTGAAAGGAGTTAGTTCATTGTGATTGGGGAGGCAGGTGCTGGGTCATAGGAGAAGTTTGGATTTCAGTCTGTGTTTAGCGAGAGGCCATTGAGTGGTTCTAAGCAGGGGAACCACTTGGTCTAAATGTGTTTTGATAGGTAATCTTATCTGAGAGGTGAAAGTTAAGGGATCTATTTTAGATAGAATAATTTTACATCATCTAGGCTCTTGTATTTATGATCTGGACATAGGAATCTGGGTATTATCAACATAAAGACAGAATATAATGCCATGAGAATGCATGAGGTTACTTAGTCTGAGAGGATAAAGAGAAGCAAAGATGAACAAGGCCAAGTCTTAGCAGGCAAGAATGAGAGCCTGGGAAGTAAGAGTTCAAAGGGGCTAAAATAAATCAGGACAAGGTGGTCACAGATGCTCAGAGAGCAGAGATTTTCAAGGAAAAAAATCTAACTGAATCCAGTTGTGAGAGATCAAATGGCAGTGGCCTCCACTTAATTCAACAACATGGAGACCATAGGGCCCCTTGCACAGAGCAGTTTCAGCGAGGTGTGGGATGGTAGCCAGGTTGGAGTGGGTTGGAAATATAATTTGAAGTGAGGATATAGTTCTTTAATAATTATAGTTAGAGAAGGGAGCAGAGAAGAGATGTTGTTAGCTGGGGAATGTTTGAAATCAAAATAAAGTTTGTCTTTTATAGTACATAAAGTATAATAGCAAATTGTGTGCTATGGGAATGATCAAATGGAGAGGTACATCTTAGGACATGGGCGGGGGGAGAGAGAGAGAGAGTTAGTAAGAAACAAAGTTGAGAAAATGAGTATATCACACAGGTGCCTCTGTTTCACAAGAGTCCTCTCCAACCGGATCAGGCAGAAAAGGCTTTCTTACCAGGCATTAAGGACCTCACAAACCCTAGAACAGAGAGTCAGGCTTGGAGGCTATTTCTCCACACTGAGGAGTTTCTGCAGTAAAGGCCCTTTCTTCTTGATATTGGGACTAGGTCCACATGCTGAGGTTGGGCTCAAAAAGCCAGAATTACTACCTGTGATATCTCAAATTCAGATAGATGCATCTGCTGTCATCCTCAACACAAATGAAATGAGCAGAGACCTCCCTCCTATTTGCTGTCTTCCAAATAGAAGTGAACCTGGTGATTAAAGTGTAGGCAACAGACAGCCCGTGGCTGACACACCTGCGGTGGCACCGTTAGCCCGTGCCTTCTTTGACTTTGCAACTACATGGTCCTCTTAGGAATGCTCCGGTTACCACACAAACGTAGCATGGACCTTTGCCGGTGGAACAGGAGTTTCTTTCTCAAGACTAGCGTTGTGAGAGAAGACAGGACACATGTCCCAAAAGCTACTGGGACCTCTCAGCTGCGAGTGCTTTAGCAGGATGACGTGTTTTCTAGATTGTGTAAACTTTTTCGAAGGACTTTTGTCACTGGTAGACCAAAACAGAAAGGATGCCCATGTTACTTGTTTAATATAGTTTGCAGATTATTCATGCATCAGAGTGAATGAGGATCCATTTAAAGGACAAAAATTATTAGCTTTTATATGTGAGGGCACTCATTGGAATATCCATTTAATGTTGCCTAAGTCATTTCTTTAAAGCTCTTTTAAAGAAACAGCTAATTTTTTCTTAGTGCTGAACTCTGACAACCCTTTAATAGTGTGTAACAGTCCCCAATATAAGAAAATTCAATTTTATATATATCTATGTACTTTTTTGAAAAGTGCTTTCATTTATATCATTTATTAGAAAAACAAGTTGAGTGGAAAACATAAATGGCTTAACATACCCCATTATATATTTAATAATATATGTTTATAATGTTGAATACAATGCAGACCTGTTTAGAGTCAAGACTTGTGGTATTGAATAAATCAGTGTAACTGCTGTAGGTTTGTCTATATCAAAAGGTCATTCTGAATATTAAGACTAATTTGCTATGGCATATTTTGTTAACTTATGTAAGATTTGGTGACATTCAATATGAAATATTAAATATAGAGCCCCTTTCTTTGTCAGTAAATTTGGAGTGATTTTTCATTGCAAGACAATGTCATGACTGCATGTTTTGCCATGGCTAAGGGAGGAGAGGTTGTTGAAAAACTCTGTATAACTCTTTTCTTCCAAGAAGCACAGAAAGTACCAGGCAGAAAATGATGCCTTCAGCAGAAGACCCAAAGGTGCAAAATGAGTACTCTGAACATGACATTACACAGTCGGATTAAGCCAGGAATATAAGCTGTTTGTGGTTAGCTAGAAAAGCAGACAGCCAAAATATTTCAGAGCATATTGATATATCCATAGAACTCAATTTATTTCTGTATTTCAAGTAAGTGTAAACATTTGCAGGCACAAAAATTAATGTACAATTAGAAATCAGGGCACTAATTGGACAAAGCAATGTATCGGTAGAGAAGACTAGGGGTGAGAACATTGTGGGAGGATGGGTCTTACAGAGGGAAGTCTAGATGAAATAAGCAGGTCCTTGACATTGACTAAATAAATTTTCCCATTTCTTATAAGGAGAAATTAGACGTTTATCTTGGGAGACAGAATATAGTATTCTTTAATGTAGTTATTTAACAGTAGTTACTAAGCACATCTTTGCAAGGTGAACAAAACAGATCATGGTCTTTCTGTCATGGAGCTTGCATTCTAAGTAGGGGAAGGAACATTAAATACATCACATGTAATAAGAATTTTGAGAGATTAAGCTAGCTAGTATGTGTAGAATGAATGTGGACCAAGGACTTAGGGCCATCATTGGGCAGATAGAAATCTGGAAGAAAGAAGCCCCTCGGTATCCCATTGCACTCATTTTGCCAGCATTGTGAAAACAGCATCGCACACTCTAGATCTTCTCCTTCCTCTCCACACGCACTTCAAGGAAGTTATAGCCAGCAGGTCTCGACTTGGAGAATATTGTATGGTATGAAATGTTCGCCTTGCTCTCTTCTCTTTGCTTCTCTCCTGAGTGGCTTTGTTTTATTAAGGATGACTGGTGGCCATGCTGCCCAGGAGAGAATAGGGATTAGTAGAAAGAGAGCTTATTTTTCCAGTGTTAACCTGTGAGCTACGAGAATATTCAGCCCTTCCAACAGAGCTAATTACTTTCTATTTTCACTCCCTTACTTCCACTCCTATCTCAACACTGATTCACTTGAAGAAGCAGAAATGGATGGAAAAGAGTTAAGTACAAAGCCAAAGTCTCAGATGCTTAGTACTTCTGAGGAAGTGTAGAAAGTCTACTATATCCAAAGATGAGTTTGACTTTGTTTTTCTTCTGTTTTTAGTATAAAATATACTGTGAATTAAATTTAGATTTTTTTCTTGGATCTTTCATCTTTGGAGGACCTCATTTATTCAGAACTTCTATCTAAATATCCTGAGACGTACTGTGAGAAAACTTTCTGAATCAGAGTAACTTTAACAAAAAGTACAGTAGTTTACCTCTTTAAGTTCACTCATTCATTAAGCATGCTAAGTGGCAGCACTGTGCTAGACTCTCAGCGTACAAAGGTGAAAGATGATTTTTGCCAGTTTTTTTTTATGCTGAGTTCACTGAAAAAAAAAAAAAAATAATGAGGGTAATGAGCCCTGGCTGGGTAGCTCAGTTGGTAAGAGCATCATCCCATTATGACAAGGTTGCAGGTTCCATCCCCAATCAGGGCATGTACAAGAATCAATCAATCAATGCATAAGTGAGTGAGACAATAAATGAATGATTCTCTTTCATTCTTTATCTCTCTCTCTGGGCAATAAATTAAAAAAAAATTAGGATAATGAGATAATGGACCATTTTTACAGTGGCATGGAATATGGAATATTTAATACTTTCTGACAGATATTGACCAAGAAATACAAACATTGACTGGTCTTACTAGCCCGAGAGATAGGAGTGAGAAAGGAGAACACTGGGTACAGAAAATTTCTGCATGGTACCCATGCTGGTCAGTGACCGGCTCAGTTCCACCCCGCCCCACCCCCTGCACCGTGGCCTATGCATTCCAGTGGAAGCACCTGCATGGGCTGTCTCCTTCATTTTCTGGTTTCAAGATGGCTTTGGCCAGTGCGAGACACTGGAGAGACATAGGAGGGAGACTCAGAATATTTCTTTCCTTCACACTCTGCCTTAGGTGGTGTTTCTGGCAGCAGTAGCATCTCTTCTGAGGGTCCATCTGCTGTAAGGCTGCCCCTTCGTGGTCTCCGCTTCTACAGGGCAAACTGCATTGTGGCTCAGCTCTTGCTGGGTGGCTTCCACTTCTGTATTCTGGTCCATCTCTCCTGTTGTATCTCCCCCCTCCCCCCGTAGGGGCGATATGTCTTCTTGTAATTGCTATTCTTAGGGTTGCCTCTTTATCCTGTTTGGCTTCTTAATACTTATTGCTGGATGACCCATTCCCTATATTGAATTTCCTCTATCAAAATTCCTGAACTGGTGACTAATAAGAGTATCAAATCCTGTGTTCTAAGTACTGTGCCTTTCTAATGAGTACAAAACAATATTTTAGGTCTGAGAGGATGAAACTTCTAAAGGGACTCTGCCTCTAGCAAAGCATTTTGAGCAATTTTAGTTCTGTGTCTCTAGAACAGTCTTCCTTACATTTCCTAGTGCATTTTCATCAACCCCTGACACTCTGTCCTCAAAGTGCATTCAGGCTTTTGGTTTTACTTGCTTTTTCTGAAGTACAACTTCCTGATTGCATCCCCTGCTGACATAGGCCCCATTGCTATTTTAGCCAGTCAGGACTTTGGTGATGGGCCGCCACCCTTCCTGGTACTGGCCATAGTTGTCTGTCACCTTTGATATTCTCAGTAATAGTATCACTATTTGGCTGAAAAATTTCCTGCTTCTCTACAGATCACAAATTTCTTTTTTTGTAAAGATTTTATTTATTTTTAGAGGTAAGGGAGGGAGAAAGAGGGAGAGAAGCATCGATCAGTTGCCTCTGGAATGTGCCCTGAGCAGGGACCAAACCTGCAATCCAGGCATGTGCCCTGACCAGGAACTGAACTGGCAACCTTTTGCTTTGCAGGATGACACCTAACCAACTAAGCCACACTGGTCAGGGACAGATCACAAGTTTTGACACTAGAGTAACAGAGGACCATTTTGTGACCCCGTGAGTGACTCAATGAAAACCTGCCTACCAGAGCACCATTGACCACAACCTATTTTGCAGCCAATTTAATGACTTTGTCATAATGTTATGGCACAAAGAACCAGAGTAAGCTGCGGGGACATGAATTGTTCTCCTGACTCTATTTCTGGATCGACATATGGCATGCACAGAAAAAGAAATACCTGCCCTTTTACCTCACTGAATTTTTCTATGGCTAAATAATAGATGTAATAGTAATAGTCAGCTGCTGGATTTAAATATGCTATCCAAGTATTACAATGATTCTGTGAGGTAGTTGTAATTCCACGTGAGAAGACTCAGGTGGACAAAGTCCAAGTTACTTCTCCAAGGTTACATAAGAAATAAGTGGATTTGGAATGTCTTGGGAATCCAACCCTATTGCTCACCTTCAATGTCCATATTCTTTCCACTGTACTTTTTATGTCTTTGGATGTGAAAAAATTATTAATCAAAACATTTTAGGGGAAAAAAGTGTTATGGGCTAGATAAATCCTGAAGCACTGCAGTAGACGTTATCCTTCTGTGACTTAAGGCTGTCACATACCAGAGAAAATAATCAACAGATTAACTGTTCTCTGTAAGCAGCTGACATACTTAACAACTTTTTGAGTTATTTCCTTTCTGAGTGAAAACATCTTACTTTTTAATCTGTGTTCATCTCACCTTTGGCTACACAGTCTTTCTTCTCGGGTCTGTAGCTATAGACCCTGGTGGGCGCAGGAGTCCACTCAATCCCTTGAGCCTGCGCACAGACCCGCCATACTGATCTAAGAGCGAAGTGTGCAGTAAACAGTGCGAGGTGACAGTTCTCTGCAACTCGAGGTGTTGTAGTTGTTGGCGGTTTGCCTTAAGAGTTCAGTGAAATGGATTGGCTAAAGTTTCGCTTTTCTTATATCCCCAAAAGGATGCTAAGAACTTTCAAAGACGCACTGAAACAGTCACTCAAATCTTTTTTTTCATATTTTTTTTTTTACTGCACTCTGAGTGTTCTGAAAATGTGTTATGTTGTATTTTACCACATTCTGATTCTGCTTGCTTCACATTATGTTTATCGATGTTCAGTCAGATTTTAGTTTCAGACTGAAGTGCACAACACTGATTATATGTAGACATTAAAAAAAGGAATACTATTTTTTGCCACTGGCTTTCTGACATTGTTGAAAAATTCTCATTCCATATGTCTGTCTTTTTTGAACATGCAGAAAAATTAATAAAGACTTTTTAACATAAAATTATGAAAGACATATATTAAGAGTTTATCAATGATTGTGCACTGTCAGCTTAGGCTTAATGAGAGCACTTGGTTTACGTCCTCATTTTTCAGGGAGAGAAAACAGCTGTTGCTTCCAGAATGCCATAATAAAACATTGATTTCAGCAGGGCATTTATTAGCTACAAATGACAAAATTGCAAGTCTCTGGACCACATATTTCTTTGTCTTTTTTGGAATTAGATGAGAAGGATGGGAACATAATTATTACCATTTTCCAGTCCTGTTCACTTTAAAAATTTTATTGAAGATTTTGCTATTATATTTTTATGCAGTGAAGTACTTCTGGAGCAGTGTGAAATGGGAGTTATGTGGAAATGGGCATAGATAATCTATTTTCTAATTTTGTTGAGTTGCCTTAGATGGTTCACTCCTCTACCTAAACATACATCTTGCACATTCTGATTTGTGTTCACAAGTAACCTAAATTAACCATGGAAGCTGCAGTACCCATTGGCCTATCCTAGCTGGCACAATGGCAGGTCTTCTTTGGAACAGTGTATTTCCAGCTGCTGCACTAGAAATAGAGAAGTGTGAAAAAAAGCAGTGGTAACCTAGAGGGGCAGGAGGGAAACAAGCAAGAAACTGCAAGGCATTTCTAGAGTGATTGTTCAGAGATTAATAATGAAGGCCCCCATCTGGAGCACAGAGTAATCCAGCACGGAGGTCAGCAAACTCTTTTTAAAGGGATAGATAGTAAAATCTAGGTGTTGCTGGCCATATAACCTCTGTTGAAGCTATTCAACTTTATCATGATAATGTGAAACCAGCTGTAGATAATACAAAAATGAAATGAATTTATCTTTGGTAAGTAGTAGACTTCAGGGTTATGTAATTTGTTAAACAGTTTTTTTTTTAATAAACTTATATTAAGACTATTTGTAAGGTGGTGGGAGTGGAAAGAATGGTGCCTTATTAAGATAGTTCCCCCAAGTATTTTAAGTGGAGATTTGGCAGTAACCATGCTACCTCATGAAGTGAGAGTGACCTGGGTCTTTAGAACAATAGGCATTTATTTGTTGTTCATCCTGTGTATTCATATTTATGGATATGCAGTTACTCCCTAAATGATTTTCCTACCTTTAGTTGCTCTTTCTGCTGTCTCAAATTTTATTTTCAGGGTGTGAGACCTGTCCCTATTATATCATTACCCTGCTTTAACCTTTAATATCTCCTCATCACTTACAGAATAAAATACAGTTTCTTCAGCCTGTCATTCAAAGACTTCTACAATGTGAACCCAACCTGTCTTCCGGTTTTATCTGTCGCTCTCCCCTACATCGTAAGTTCCTGCTGTCAAGTGACATTTGCCACTCCCCTGGGCATCGGCTTGTGTGCCTTCTGCTCTGTCTAGCTCAGAAAAGCCTACCTGCATCTTTGAGTCTTCAAAGAAAGTAATGACATCACAGTGCCACATGTAATTATAACTAATTACTAAAAAATGAGGGAACTTAACCTTTTCCTTGCAAAATATAAAATTTTAGGCCTTTATTTAATAGTATAACTGGGTAGCTCCAAATTATAGCAATTTAAAGGGTTCTGTTTGGCCCAGTTGTGCTTAGGCAGTATAATAAAGGCATAATATTGATTTTTAGCAAATTGCAGCTTTCTGTGATTTTAGCAAATTGCACAGTTTTCTCTAACACATTCCCAGTGTGAAACCACCCTCCTGTGAGGACTATTAGCTCTTCTCCATAAGTTATGGGGACTTTGCAATGATGCAATATTACTGGTATTTGCAGTTTAAATAATAGGAAGAATAATTTTATCTAAGATGTAGCTGTATTGAGTAAAATAACATGAACAGCTAGAAACACATAGGCCTGTGACCAAATAACACTTTATCTCTGCAAAATAAATCTGGGTTAATGATGGAATCCTTCTCTTCCCATTCCTAGATAGCTTAAACATGCAAAAAACATAATCTCAAAGAACAAAATATGAGCATTGAGCTGCAGTGTCTTTATAACACATAACATTCCTTTCTACTTAATATACTTTTGATTTTTTTTTTTAAATCCATGTATCAGTGAAGTGACTACTAAAATCCGTATTACATGAGTGGCCTACTTCACTGCGGGACTTGACTGCACATTAAAACTCACATGTAGCTCACAGGGCAGCGAGCAGAAAGCAGGACCCATGTTATATTTCGGTTTCTTTCTCCTTTCAGATGTTCCTGGGAAGAACAATACCTATTTCCCAATTATTTTAAGTATTAAATGAGATAATTTATGTACAGTGATTGGCATAATATATGAGTACCATCTAGGATACGCTGAAGATAATGTATCAAAAATATTTCAACAAAATAATAGTGGCTGTAATAGAATAGTAAAGAATTTTTTTTTCATTTTCCACATTAATTCCAATACATCAGTTGTCATAAACTTTAGGTTGCTTTAGTGTTTTCAGACCCAGAACTACAAAGCAAGTTGGGATGTGAAATGCTAGGGATGGGTAGATGGTGGGATGCCCGGTAAAGTTTACATACCTGTTTATTCTGTGGTTCTACAGGCAGGTCTTTTCTGATTCTCTGTGTACAGAATGGTGGAATATCAGTGTCCCAAATTATTGTTGCCATTACACAGTGCAGTTGGCCCTAGTTGATTCTGTTTACCTTTGGCCAATTAACTGTAGCTAGGATGGACGGTAAAGTAATATTAAAAGGATTGTCACAGCCCTGGCTGATGTAGCTCAGTGGATTGAGCATGGGCTGGGAACCAAAGGGTCACCAGTTCGATTCCCAGTCAGGGCCCATTCCTGGGTTGCAGGCCAGGTTCCTAGTGGGGACCACATGAGAGGCAACCACACATTGATGTTTCTCTCCCTCTCTTTCTCCCTCCCTTCCCTTCTGTCTAAAAATGAATAAATAGAATCTTAAAAAAAAAAATCTTGTTACAGACCCACTCTGTGTGAGGTTGGCAACTTTGGAGAAAGGCGATCAATTGGATGAGTATATGCTTCAAAATATTTCTACTACAATTCTGTACTTATAATACTGCTAGCCTGTAGAAAGATTAATGAAATTTATTGCTTCTTAGTAATCTCCCTCATTTTGGAAATACATGTTATTAAAAGACTAGAATAAGAGTTATAACATTCTTCCAATAGCTTTCAATTTAGCCTGTTAAGCACATACTACATGCAGAGTAATCTTCAAGGGTCTCTGGGTCCCTCCCTTGAGGGAGGATTAAAAAAAAAATCTAGCTTCCAATAGCTTATTTCTATGTAGGTTTCTTAGTAGGAGGTTCTGTCATGTTCTCTTGCAGTATAACTTTTTATGCTAGTTAAGTAGAATATAGGAAACAGAAATTCCTCAAAGTCCTCTTTAAGAGACGTATAAAGGAAAGTGGAACATGCATCTGTCTCAGAACATCAGGAGGTAAGCCCTTTGCCAGAAGAAGCTGCCCTCAACCTCTCAGAAAACTCATGGCTAATATTCCAGAAGGAAGAGAGAGTCCTCCAACTCAAGTGTGGGAAAATATATCTGTTTGATGAAAAGGAATCTTTCCAGATATCACAGTAACACTCAGGTTGT
The DNA here is from genome assembly GCA_004026765.1 of Micronycteris hirsuta. Taxonomy (NCBI): domain Eukaryota; kingdom Metazoa; phylum Chordata; class Mammalia; order Chiroptera; family Phyllostomidae; genus Micronycteris; species Micronycteris hirsuta. The sequence goes on from PVJI01022072.1 coordinate 13,826, forward strand.
TCTTTGGTTTAATGCAAAGTAAATATCTCAAATTTCCTGAGGTTGAAAATGGTACAAAATAAAATACAAGGGGCCGTGTAAATGGTCAGAGAGTTGATTATGATACTGGTAGAGAAAGGTCCTTTGACTTTCCCAACAAAAATGAGCAAAAGAGCATTTCTGATTTGAAACTGGGAATGTGAAGATAGTAATTTCTGTCTCCCATGAAATGAGAGATAGCTGAAACTCTAGGCTCTATACTTGGAGGAAGGGTAGCTTGAAACTGAGATGTCAAAAGAGGTAGAGAGCTGCCTTGCAGACCTCGGGTCCCTAAGTGGCACACCTTGAGTGCAAAACCACCATCTCTACTTTATAATAATAGAAAGAATGTAGAAAGACTAGTAGCTCCTTCCTGTATAAACCTCCTGAAAAAATCTGGTCCAGGAAACAATTGCTTTAAAATATGAGTAAATAACCAATGAGCAATTGTCACCATATCTAAACAGTGATACCATAAACACAAACAAATGGACAGGAAATCCAGATAGCAAATAAAACGTGAGCATAAGAACACTGTCACCATAAAATACAAAATTATTAGTCCTTTTGAGCAAAGGCACTCATAATGACTTTTATGGAAACCATTACTAATGCAAAATAAGAATATGAAGGAGGTAAGAGCTCAGGGAGGGCACTGAAACCATGGAGTGTGGAGCTCTTAGGGGAAAAAAGAAAAGGGAAAGGAAGATGAGTTATCATAGAAATGATAGAAGGAGTATAGCTGTTGCTAAAACATGAATTGGCATGGAGGACAATAGTGAAAAGAGAAAATGCTGGAAAGACAATTTTGGATGTGGATTTTAGGTAAAAGGAGTTAACATAATATATAATGAGGTCTCTAACAAGAGAACTAAAATAATGAAACAAATGGGAACTTTCAGAGATTTGAACATGAAGGACTGTTGGCATTATTTTAAAGTTACAAAGAAGAAAAAATTATGGGAGAAAGAGTATATATGAATTAAATCATAATATATGATAGCAATAAAAATCATATGTAAAATTGATAAACCAGGAGAGTAGTTGATGCTGATTATATAGAGCTGAGCTGTCCAATATAGTAGCTATATTCGTCTGTGGTGATTTAAATTTAAATCAATTAAAATAAGTGTAAATTTAAATTTCAGATCTGAAGTCTCATTAGCCACATTTTAAGTGTTCAGTAGCCACATGTGACCAGTACCTGTCCTATTACACAATATAGTATTTATAATAGGGTCACAAAGCCAGGCATGCTACAATACGGATGAATTTTGAGAACATTAGGTTAAATAAGCCAGGCACGTGACAAATACAATTTCTCTTATGTGAGGCACCTAAAATAGTCAAATTTGTAGACACAGAAAATAGAATCTTTGGTTGCCAAGGCCTGGGGAGAGGAGAGATTGGAGAGTTACTATTTAATGGATACAGAGTTTCAGTTTCACAAAATAAAAGTTCTGGAGAAAGATGGTGGTTATGGTAGTATAACAATGTGAATGCATTTAATTCCACTGAATTCTACACTTAAAAATGGTTAAAATGCTACATTTTATTTGCATTTTAACACAACTTAAAAAGTTAAACAAAATAAGAATTTTGCAAATTAAAATTCCTTAGCTTGCTTAGGAAAATTTGACATAGAATAACAATAAACTATAAATAAAATAATATTTTAAAGTTAGTGGGTTTCAAATAATTTTGGGGTATTCAGGCAAGAAAATCAAGTTTGCTAGTAACGAAAATGTATCGGGCTGGCCTCAGACTTCTCATCTGCAATGCTCCGTTTTTGAATACAGCATGGCTGTGTCCACAAAGGGCTGGCACAAGGGATGAGTGACCCAGGAATTTTAACAGGACAAGTGGTGGTTCGAGTATAAAAATAACTAACGAGCTTTTAAAGTGGAAGAAGTCAGAGAACATTGCTTTAATTAGTCTTAAAATCCAGCTGATTGCATGTGAATATGTTCCCTTTCTGCTACCTCAGTCACCCAGTGTCTAGAGATCCGTCTTGTTCTCTCATATACATTTTCTGCTAGTTCTTCTATTATCTCTACTTCTAGCCCCTATATCCTGTTATCTCCAAATGGGCTCCACAAATATGTTTGCTGTCCTTCTAAAAACTTGCCATCTTTGAGTTTCTGTATTTTGCGTTTTGTTTCATGAACGACACGGGCTCTTCTGCAGGGCCTCATTCTAATGATTGTTTTCATGACTCTTGACTCTTAATATTTGGCTATAATACCTGATAGATTTTAATACCTGATAGATTTGTCAATTCCTAGGAAAAGTATCTTTTAGCCTTACATCTATCCTTTTCTCAACTTTGGCAATAATTCCCTGGCTCCGAAGGATTAGTCTTTCTTATGCGAGGAGTGTTAATATGTCCCTGCCTGCAACTTGCTTCATCTGGTTCCCAACACAGGATCAGAAACATTGTAAATATGTTCAGGTGAAGATGATCATGCTTACTATGTAGCTCAAACTTCCTAAGTGTGTTGTTTACATTGTTTTACATGGAAAACATTAGTGTTAGCACTATAGTCAGGTCGATGCCCAAGTAATAGTTTCCCATAGATGAGCAATGTGACGTTAAATCACTGCATACAGATCTTAGCATCAATAAAGAAGAATTTATGTGAATTTGTGAATATACATTTTTAATGTTTGAAGTTGGTTTTATGAGTACATTTCAGTTTTGAACCCACACATTTATTTGTCAGAAGGGGCCATGGCACTGATGCCATTGCTTTATTTGACAACAGTAGAATGTAAATGACAGTGTGACATAGGACATGAAGTCCGGACTAAAGGAAGGAGAGAGACGTAACCTAAAGCTGTGCAGACAGGTGTGGGCGAGGTGGCACTAAAACGGTAAGGTTTTTAAGAGTGTAAGTGAAACATGAACTAATGTGCATAAAGATGTATAAGGCCAGATTTCAACGTTTTAAGAATAAATGGGGAAATAATATTTAGCATAATATGAAGTTCATGAAAGAAACTTTGGTGTACTATAGAGAAAGTGAGAAGTCAAGGGGGATGATTTAATAGTTTTTCTTTTATGTGAAAAAATTATTAGACTAATGTTGACCTTGCTCAAGAAAAATGAAGAGGACATTTAGAAAGGGATAGGTATAAATAATATCATACATGTCTGTAAAATACAGTTTTGAAAACCTGTTGATAAACAACATAGAGAATAAAATTTAAAAATTTAATTCTAGATATTGGGTCTGACTCACTAATTTACAAATGAGAGAAGGAAAGGAGACATTTCTGAGGCTTAGTTCATAAAACAGTTTTTATCTTCTCTCTCGGAACAGTGCAGGATTGGTATTTTGGCTTTCTCCCCGCTTTAGCAAGGGCAGACTCTCCTAAGGAGTATCACAGTAGTTCTGAAGTTGCGAAGTCATCTCAGTGCTGACAGGACCATGAAAACTCAACACTCCCTTTCCAGTCACTGATGATGGCTGGGGCATTTCAGGGCTAAGGATCAGACCTCAGGGTAATGTTGTTGCAAGTATGGTATGTAAATTGAGTTGTAATTCTAATAACAAAGTTTCCATTATTGTTCCTGTGACCACATCTCTATCTGGTATCTGTTCAGATAACTGGAGTCCTGTATCTCTAACTCAGTTGTTTAGGTTCAGGAATCTAGAATCAGGTGAAAATATTAAAGCTGAAGAAAGACAGCAGACAAGCAATGCAAAATCCAAAAGCACTCTCTGCACTGTGTATGCTGTCAGAGTCACATGTACTGATGCAGGAATGCCTGAGGACTCTGGCTTGCCTGGTGTTCCCTGGGCATTGGGCTTAGTCATCTGATCATGCTGCCTTTCACAATACCAGACGCTGGCAAAGCCAGTTATTGTCCACTCTTTTATTTTGGGTTCCCCTGGAAGCAAAGCCTGAGATAAGGACTTGGTTACTTACAATTTGGCAGATGACCTCATATAACAGGAAATAGGGAGCAGAGTTTGGTGCATTACCGATCTACCTGCTGTAGACAACTGTGTTCTTTTTCACCAGAGCTTCTGAAAAACAAAGTGAATGTCTCCAATAACTGCCCATGTGAAAAATGGAGTCTGAATATGTAGCTGCACTTGCCAGCCTCATCGGTTATAATTCTCCCATTCCCCACGCACCCTTCTTTTCATTTCTAGGCTTCTCTTCATCACTTTGGAATGATTTATTTTCTGCCCATTATTTTAGTTGGTAAATCCTCTCCAGCACCACACTGAGTCACAAGGAAATCATTTCAACAGATCAGTGGTCATATTTCAAGTGCTAGAAACTCTGATGCTGTCTTCTACTGGATTTTTTATTTATTTTTCAATACTTTGTTTATTACATTTTTTTTTGTTGTTGTTCAAATAGTTGTCTCCATTTCCCTGCCACCACTTTTAGCCCCCCCACACCTCCACCTCCCACCCCTTTCCATCCTTTCCCCCTTTGGCTTTGTCCATGGGTCCTTTATACATGTTTGTTGATGACCCTTTCCCTTCTCTCCCCCCTTGTCTCTGTCTCCCCTCCCTTCTGGTTACTGTCAGTTTGTTCTTTATTTCAATGTCTCTGGCTATATTGTGCTTGCTTGTTTTGTTGATTAGGTTCCACTTATAGGTGAGATCATACAGTATTTGTCTTTCTCTTACAAATGTCTGGCTTACTTCATTTAGCATAATGCTCTCCAGCTCCATCCATTCTGTCACAAAGGGTAGGAGCTCCTTCTTTCTTTCTGCTTCTTCCATTGTGTAAATGTACCACAGTTTTTTGATCCAGTCATTTACTACTGGGTACCTAGGTACTTGGCGATTATAAATTGTGCTCCTATGAACATTGGGGTGCATAGGTTCTTTTGAATTAGTGTTTCAGGATTCTTAGGGTATAATCCCAGCAGTGGAATTGCTGGGTCAAAAGGCAGTTCCATTTTAGTTTTTTTGAGGAAATTCCATACTGTTTTCCACAATGGCTACACCAGTCTGCATTCCCACCAACAATGTACTAGAGTTCCCTTTTTTCCACAACCTCACCAGCACTTATTGTTTGTTGATTTGTTTATGACGGCTGTTGCGAATTCTGGCCAGCAGGATTCCTGTGCTATGGCAGGTGTGTGAATAAATTCACATGGAATACAATGCAATAGAAAAACTGGGACCACGAGACCCCTCCCTTATCGTATGGGAGAGGCCCTGAGCATTGTCTTGACCGGCTTTTATTGTTGTTCTTAGGGCACATTGCATCAGAATGGTCTTCATTAACTATGCATAGATTGTAGATTTGAGTTAGGTGGTAGACATCCAGGAAGGCACATCAAAAGGAGAGATATGCAAATGGAAAGACAACACAGGTCTGAGGAAGCTAGGTATCAATTAGCATAAGTTTTTTTGATGGGGGGGGGAGGAGATCTTAGCAAGAACAAGCTTTGATTCTAAGAAATAGACTATCCTGATTTCCCATAGGAAATTCTGCTGTCACACACATGGGGCCTGCTTCCTGTCCCATGTTCCATGGGAGTTTTCCTCTTAGATATGGAACGTTAGAGCTACATTTCCCATGGTGAGATGCATGAATTCCCTTTAGATGACTGGTGTGAAGTGGTATCTCATTGTGGTTTTATTTTATTTTATTTTATTTTGTATTGTTCAAGTACAGTTCTTCCATTTTTACCCCACCCCACCCATCCCCACCTCCCACCCTTGAACCTACCCTCTTTAGCTTTGTCCATGTGTTTTTTTATACATTTTCCTTGATGATCCTTCCCCTATTATCCTCCCTCCCTCCTGTCTGGTAACTTTCAGTTAGCTCTTTATTTCCATGTCTCTGGTTGTATTTTGCTTGCTTTAATTTGCATCTCTCTGATGGCTAGTGATGCTGAACATCCTTCTATATGTCTCTCGGCCCTCTGTATGTCCTTCTTGGAGAAGCGTCTATTCAGGTTCTTTGTCCATTTTTTTTTTATTGGATTGCCTGTCTTCCTGGAGTGGAATCATGTGAGTTCTTTATTTTGGAGATCAAACTCTTGTTCGAGGTATCATTTGCAAATATATTTTTCCATACAGTTCCCTTTTCATTTTGCTGGTGTTTTCTTTAGCTGTGCAGAAGCTTTTTGTGTTGATGTAGTCCCATTTGTTTATTCTTTCCTTTATGTCCCTTGCTTTAGGGGACATATTGGTGAAAATATTGCTTCATGGAATATCTGAGATTTTCCTTCCTATGTTCTTCTCTAGGACTTTTATGGTGTCATGACTTATATTTAAGTCTTTTATCCATTTTGAGTTTATTTTTGTGTATGGTGTAAGTTGGTGGTAGAGTTTCATTTTTTTGTATGTAGCTGCCCAGTTCTCCCAATACCATTTGTTGAAGAGGCTATTTTTACTCCATTTTACGCTTCTGTCCCCTTCGTTGAATATTAACTGACCATAGAGACTTCGTTTTTTTTCTGGGCTCACTATTCTGTTCTATTGACCCATGTGTCTGTTCTTATGCCAGTACCAGACTGTTTTGATTACTGTGGCCTTATAATATAGTTGGATGTCAGGTATGGTGATCCCTCTTACTTTGTTCTTCTTTTTCATGATTGCTGTTGCTGTGTGGGGCATTTTGTAGTTCTGTATAAATTTTTGAAATATTTATTCTAGATCTGTGAAATATGACATTAAAATCTTGATTGGAATTGTGTTGAATCTATAGGTTGCTTTGGGTAGCATGGACATTTTAATGTTAATTCTTCCTGTCCATGAATACAGTATGTGCTTCCGCTTATTTGTATTTTCTTCCTCTCTTTCTTTTAGTAATTGCTTTATACATTTTGGTGCTCCCTGATTGGGTACGTATATATATTGAAAAGTGTTACGTATTCTTGATGTAGTGTCCCCATTATCATTATAAAATGTGCACCTCTGTCCTTTTAAATCTTGAAATCCATTTTGTCAGATACAAGTATGGCTATGCCTGCTTCTCTCTGATTCCATTTGCCAGGAGAATCATTTTCTACCCTTTCACTCTGAGTCTGTTTGTTCTTGCAGTTTAGATGTGTCTCTTGAAGGCAGCATATGGTTGGGTTTTTCATTTTTTTTAATCCAATATGCTACTTTGTGCCTTTTTTTGGTGAGTTCAGTCCATTTACATTTAGGGTGATTATTGATGCATGAGGATTTCCTACAGCCATTTTCTCTCTTGTTTTCTGGTAAGTCTCTGTCTTCATTGTTACTTTAGCCTTGTGTTTCTGTTGCTCTATTTTGTGGAATTCTATGACTTTCCTCTGTTTCTTCTTTTTTAAAAGTACAATGGAAACTCAGTTCTCAAACTACTTTGTTCCAGAAGGTTGTTTGAGAAGCAATTTGTTCAAAAACCAAATCATTTCATTAGAAATAATATCAATTGAATTAATCTGTTTTAACTTCTTATATACAGTACATGTCTAATGTACTGCTTAATCTATGAATAAACACTTAAAAAGGCCATGAAATGTAAATAAATTTTTAACAAGGAAGTGAAATATGAAGTAAAAATGAAAATTTACGTACACACTGGAGCTTACCTTTAATATTGAGAACTATGGATGACTGAATATGGAGAGGAGGGATGGAGGGCTGGAGACTCCCCTTCTATACAAGTGTCAGGTAGCTGCTGTTCTGGGGTTCTTTCTCTCTTTTGTCTCTCTGCTCCACTAGACCTTGCTTCAGGCTCACTGGGCCTCTGTCTCACTCAAAACCTAGCCAATGATGTTTGTTTTTGCTTGTTTTTCCACTTGTCTGAAGTGAAACACTGCATTGTCATTGAATAAGTTTATCACACTGTTTACTGCTACTTTGTCAGGGTGATATTTCTCAATAGAACTTCACATTTCTCCCCATTTCCCAAGCATTACCTTGGGAATATCCTCACTTCCCTCCTCTGAAAAATGATTCTCAGCTGCCCTGTGTTGCTGCTTCCTCTGAAGGTCTTGGAGTTTCTCAGCGATCAGCTTAGTGCTGTAGTCCTCCACACCATCATCATCCATCTCCACGCCCAAGGACTTGCCCAGAGACACAGTATCCTCCACAACAGACACAGGCTTGCCCTCAAAGTCTCTTTCAGCAACAGACTTGAGCCACATTTTCTTCCAGGCTGGTTGCAGTGTCCTGGAAAACATGCTCCACCCCCATTTGTCTGTGAGCCTCAGGCAAGTGAGGATATTAAAATGTTCCTTCCAGAACTTCTTGAGGGTTAAATTGATTTCAGAGGTCACCTCAAAACACCTCTGAAACAGTGACTTTGTGTAGAGTTTCTTAAAGTTCAAAATGACCTGCTGGTCCATTGGCTGGATGACAGGAGTTGTGTTAAGTGGGAGGAGTGTAACTAACAACTGGTGGAGTCCCATCACCTGCTGCCCATAGGCAGTAACTCTAGAGACAGAGTCTGATAGAAAGGAGGGAGAAAAAATATATATATACATTATATAATTTATTTACTTGATGCCCACCCCTGCCTGTGGGGTGGCTCCACCTGCAGAGTCCCCTGTCCACCAAGGATGAGATTTAGTCTACCAAGACATCTGTTTGGGGAGGAAAGATGCCTGATCTCTCAAAGGAGAAGGGCCAGGAGCCTCTTCCTCAGTGGCTTTTATTGGGTTTAATTTGCATAGGACTACATGGCATATATGTAAAGCTCATCAGTCATTGTCAGGCAGTAATGATAAAACAATAGATAACATTCAAAGAACTATGAGGGCTTATTTTGAGTCAGGGTCAGATAGCTAAAGTGCATAAAACTTTGGGGAAACAAAGTCATTTCATGCTTGGATCCTTATCATTTAAATTGAGGGTATTAGCAAAGTAGGTTTCACAGGATTTTATGCATTCTTTCTTAGGCCTGATTGTCCCGGGGAACCTGCCCTTTCCAGCACAGGGCCGCACCCATTGTTTCAGGCTTGAGTCAGGCAGGGGAAGTAAGGCAGCCAAGAGATTAGGAGATTCTTGCAGACAGAATGAGATCTCAGGCTATGTCAAAGCTGAGGGGCGAGGGTTCATCACCCCCTTTTTCTATAGCCTCCAAGTCCTTCCCTTCGTGACCATGCCTGTCTTAGGTTGTCCCTCCTTTGAGGAATCATACCCGTTATTGGCTAACCGTTCATCCACTTGGTGCCAAGCAGGGTGAAGTAAAAGGGGGCAGAGGTGGCGCCCCTACAAGGAAGATAAGCTTTGTCTCCTTAATGGCTTATGGTCCCAAGGTCTCTCTCTCAGCCTTAGCAATGGGGGTTTATAGTTTCTGAAACCAGGCAGGGCAGTTCCCAACACCTGCCTGCAGCTGCTATCAGGGTGCCAATGCAGTAGTTTTCAGGGCCTTTTTGTGCAGGGGAGGGGCACAGAGCTATGTCCCCACTGCCTCCCAGGACCTGCTGGCCCTAATCTCTTCTCCCTACCCCCTTTCTTATCAACCTTCCTGGCAGTGTTTTTGGTCAGGCCAGAAGCACTCAGGGAGGGGTGCAGGGCCTGACCCTCCCTGGCTGCACTGGGACAGTAGGTGACTGGCCCACACTGGTGTGGGCCACAGCCAAGGGTCAGCCACCATGGCTCTCTGCCTGGGGAAGGGGTGCAGGGCTTCCTGGGCCCAAGCCCAAGGCATGGGTCATGGGCAGGCAGCAGCCACTACAGCTTCCTGTCTGAGGAAGGGGCATGGAGCTTGTTGCCCCAAACCTCTCTGAGTTCTTTGGCTGAGTCTCCCCACTGCCTTCCTCCCAAGCCTTCCCCTCCCACCTGAAATCTGCTATGCTTCCAGACAGACAGGTCCTGTGGTGCAATGTTAGGGGACACTCGGAATCCCTCTGGCTAGCTCCCCCACTCAGGAAACTCAGCCTCTGGTCACAAACCCACCAGCCAGGGGATAGGGAACGAAAGCATAGCATTTGTGCACACTCTGCCTTTTAAAGACCTGCTGTAATGCCCTGCATAGTAGAAGTAGATGGGAGGTGTGACTACTAATAAAAGGTTTTAATTTTTGAAGAAAGTTAGATGCTACTTGAGAAGCAGGTAGAAGGGCACTGTCAGAATTATTAATATTTTGAATTTTTTGATGTAAGGTTTTTAAGTCTAATCCTATGTCACTATTATTCCAGATACCCTGAAATGATTTTGAACTTTGTCCCAAGCAATCACAGAGGTGTTATATTCAAGGGGAGTAACACAAATCCACTGAAATTCAGCATGACACTTTAACATTAACCTTACTTTAAGTGATAGTAGTTGGTTTCCTATATGAATTACCACTTCCTTTAGAGCATTAATTTTAGCTTCTAATTTTTTGTCTATACTTTCTTGAGCCACTAGAGCAAACAAAATATTTTTTGTTAGTTGCTCTACATGTTGGGCCGTGTGTACCTCCTGTACTAGAGCAGTGGTGGAGGCAGCTACAGATCCTATCATAGCTATGAGTGCAGTGATTCCTATTATTGAGGCTCCTAGAAATGTCTTTTGACATGAAAGTGCGTTACTCATTTCCTGAATAGCTTGTAAACCGGGGCTTTCATATCAAGGTATGTCTAGTTTTACAGGAAGCATAATATATGGTGGCTGTTGAATAATAATAATTATGTCTGTTTGACTTCTTTGAGAGATACAGTTAGTTAATATGCAGCCCTCACAAGAAACGGAATATATGGGGTTTTACTTTCTTTTTTTTTTCTTTTTCTTTTATTTTTTTGTTCAATTACATTTATTTGCATCCTCTCCCCTCCTCCCTTCCCCTCCAACCCCACCTCCCCCCAGCCTCCCCCCTCCCCCTTAGTTCTGTCCATGTGTCCTCTACAGTGATTCCTGAAAACTCTTCTCTCCATTGTCCCCTTCTCCCTCTCCCCTGTCTATTGTTAGACTGTTCTTAATTTCAATGTCTCTGGTTATGTTTTGCCTGCTTTCTACTTTTGTTATGATCCGGTTAAAGGTGAGATCATATGGTATTTGTCCCTCACCGACTGGCTTACTTCACTTAGCATAATGTTCTCCAGTTCCATCCATGCTGTTGCAAAGGGTATAAGCTCCTTCTTCCTTTCTGCTGCATAGAATTCAATTGTGTAAATGTACCATAGTTTCTTGATCCATTCATTTGTAGATGGGCACTTAGGTTGTTTCCAGCACTTAGCTATTGTGAATTGTGCTGCTATGAACATAGGAGTGCAAAGGTTCTTTTGAATTGGTTTTTCAGGATTCTTAGGGTATAATCCCAGAAGTGGAATTGCTGGGTCGAAAGGCAGTTCCATTTTCATTTTTCTGAGGAAGTTCCGTACTGTTTTCCACAATGGCTGCACCAGTCTGCATTCCCACCAACAGTGCAGTAGGGTTCCCTTTTCTCCACATCCCCTCCAACAGTTATCCGTTGCTTTGTTGATGATGGCCATTCTGACTGGTGTGAGGTGGTATCTCATTGTGGTTTTTATTTGCATCTCTCTGATGGCTAATGATGTTGAGCATATTTTCATATGATTCTGGGCCCGCTGTATGTCTTTTTTCGAGAAGTGTCTGTTCAGGTCTTTTGCCCATTTTTTAATTGGGTTTTTTGTCTTCCTGGAGTGGAGTCGTATGAGTTCTTTATATATTTTGGAAATCAGACCCTTGTCTGAGGTATCATTGGCAAACATGTTTTCCCATATGGTTGGTTCTCTTTTTATTTTAATACTGTTTTCTTTAGCCCCACAGAAGCTTTTTATTTTGATAAGGCCCCATTTGTTTATTCTTTCCTTTATGTCCCTAGCCCTAGGGGACATGTCATTGAAGATGTTGCTGCATGGAATGTCTGAGATTTTCCTACCGATGTTTTCCTCTAGAACTTTTATGGTGTCACGACTTACATTTAAGTCTTTTATCCACCTTGAATTTATTTTTGTGTATGGTGTAAGTTGGTGCTCGAGTTTCATTTTTTTGCAGGTATCCATCCAGATTTCCCAACACCATTTGTTGAAGAGGCTATTTTTATTCCATTTTATGCTTCTGCCCCCTTTGTCGAAGATTAATTGCCCTTAGAGACTCGGGTTTATTTCTGGGCTCTCTATTCTGTTCCATTGGTCTATCTGTCTATTTTTATGCCAGTACCAAGCTGTTTTGATTACAGTGGCCTTGTAATATAGTTTGATATCAGGAATTG
>PVJI01022073.1:0-25943 GCA_004026765.1 Micronycteris hirsuta
TTTTTTTTTTCGGCGCCCCTGTCGGAGTCTTAGGTGTTTGTTGGTGCCTGGCAACCTGGGTCGCTTTTTTGTGACGTTTCCTCTGGGGGTGGGGCCTGGGAGGGAGCAATGGTGTCTGCCGTTCACCGCCGCTCCCTATCACCCTCTGCTCCCCAGGTCCCCACTGCCTTTTCCGCCAGTCTCGGCCCTGCCGGTTCCCACTGTCCTCTCCAGTTATGCCGCTGGCCTGTGAGGTTCACCCGTTGCTCGGGGTTGTGCTTTGGTTAGGCGCTCCCGGGGTGAGTTCCTCCGGGCAAACTGCCTCTCACTCCGCTCCTCCGCTCGGTTCTGCCCCGCTTACCAGCCTGGATGTACGTCCTCCCCAACTTCCTTGGTGTCGGACTTCCCTTCAGTTCGATTCTGTCCGTTCTGGTTGTTTATTTTTCGCTATTGACTTCGTTGTTTAAACTCTCTGGTTGTGAGCGGCGGTGCAGTGTGTCCACCTACGCTGCCATCTTGGCAGAAGTCCTCTCAAAGAGTAAAGTTTCAATTGGCCTTATGTGCCCTAGACTGTCCTCACCTTTGGGAAAACATCATTCAAATCTTTGCTGATTAGACAGACAAAAGAAGATATCTTCAAATACTGGTGGCACCGAACTTGGCTTTCTTTTCTTCTTTTTTTTTTTTGTGGTATTTCTTCTATGAACTGTCTTTTAATATTTCATGCTTGTGTTTGTATATTGGCTTTTTATGTTAATTTCATATTACTCTATTATTTAAAGTATATTTATTGATTATGGTATTATGCTAGTAGAATGCACTGCCTACTGGGTGTCCTCCTCAGGTCTCCTTTGCTAGTTCAGTAGAAAATGGGTGCTGGAGAAGTAGATCAATCTGAAGGTATCCACTCTTTCTTCCATCAGTGGGGGAACCACTCTTCCATGACATGGTCTCCTGGGACACTCAGCAGTCTTTCTGCCCAGTAGGTGATCATACCAACCCTGGGTTTGACTTCAAGTTCTGCTTGTGCGACTCTGGTGAATGAATTTCCCTCTCTGAGCCTCAGCGTCCTCCTCTGTAAAAATGGAAATACTGCTGCCTACCTCACAGAGTCCATAAGGGATACACATGAGATAATATAGGAAAGGCATTTCACACAGTGCTTGGTACCCTGGAATGGGGTTATGGGGTCAAGGTTACAATTGCTTTCCTCACTGTTTGATTCACTTCACATTTCTCTTCTTCACTGAACACTCTTGACTAATATGACAACTACACTTTTTTAAAAAATGTAGGTATCATTGACTTAATCATTTTCAGTCAAAAAAGGCTATACCCGTAGAGGGTGGTGAAGGTGGGTGTCAAAGCTAAGGTTGAGTGTTTGGCAAGACCTCACTTGACTGCATGCATCTGCAAGGCAGATCAAGCCAGCAGCAACAAAGATGGGACCCACAGAGGTTGAGACAGAGATAGGTAACCAGAAGCTTCTACTGAATGCTGCTGTAACTTTTCCAGAAGAAACATTTATCACTTAAATAGCCTGGGAACTGAGCAATTATGCCTGCAGTTTTTCCCTGAGTCTGCAAAAGGTTCTTGAGCTTTAACCAACTAATTGTTACAAAGTAAACACAGAGACCATGTTCAGGGTCATTGTCTCTCCATCAGAGGACAATGTCCCACCTGGTCCCCGCTTTTCCTTAAACTGTCTGTGTCTGTGTCTTCTTAATCTCCTGTCGCACCCTACCCCCCTCAGTGACCTCCTCCCCATGCTGGTTTCAGCATATACTAAAAACAACATTTCATTTCTTTATTTTTAGACAGAGGGGAAAGGTGGGAGAAAGAGAGGGGGAGAAACATCAATATGTGGTTGGCTCTCACACACCCTCAACTGGGGACCTGGCCTGCAACCTAGGCATGCTCCCTAAACTGGAAATCAAACCAGAGACCCTTGGGTTCCTAGGCCGGCACTTAATCCACTGAGCCATACCAGCCAGGGCCAAAAACAATGTTTAAACTAAAGGATCAGTAAATTGCAGAACCACTTCCCTTCAGGATCTGAGGATTTGAGTCCAAGATGACTCTATTCTTGGATTTGGATGCCTAATTGGCTGTCATGTATGTTTTCCCTCCTTCTTTCTATTCCTCCTCTTGTAATCCCTGCCCAGCTCGCCTTTAGGGTTAATGGCATGGTGTCAGGCATATGGACCAATTTTGAGTTTTTCTGTCCTTCCTAGTTCTTTTTTTTCTTGTTTGAATCCTCTTGCTGGAACTCCTGCAGCTTTCAAGCATGTCAGAAGCTTTTGACAGATAGATGTATAGCTCCTGAGTAGCTGTCATCAGTTAAGTCTGTAGATTTGGAAAAAACTCCTCTAATCTGTGTCCAGAGTTCTGGCACTTCTTGCCCATCTAGCTACATGTCATGGCAGTAGAGACAGTCCTTCCTATATACAATAACTTTATTCTATGCTGCTTTGAAGTATAATCTCAATGAAGTTGTTTTTAAGCAATAGGGAATAAAATTAAAGCCCAAAACTTAATCTTGTTACTACAAGTGACCTCTCTGAGGTCATGGTCTACTGAATCAATATTTTCCACCCACAACTGAATTCCTCAGTAGGTAGCAATGACAACTCTGTCCCAATCTGTGCCTCTGTCTACCTACTGGCACATTTCCTTCCATAGTGCCCTTATGCTGTATCTGATTTCAAAACCCTGAAAATGTACTAAGATGAGCTTCTTAGTCCCAAGAAACTATAAGGCTTCTCTAGAGGCCCAAAGCTGCTGTTCTGTCAGTCCCCATGTCCCTGAACTGGGCCACAGGAAGCACAACGTCCATTTGGTCTCTTTTGCTCCCACAGGTCTCCCTCTGGTCCTGCCTCTGTGTCAGCCAGGAGCTCATCTTCTGTGGCTGCACTGATGGGATAGTTCGCATCTTCCAGGCCCACAACCTACACTACCTTCCCAACCTACCCAAGTCACACTACCTTGGGGTGGATGTGGCCCAGGCCCCAGAGCCCAGGTACTACCTGGCAAGGGGCGGGAGAGGGGCCCACCCAGGGTCTGTCTGCTGGTATGCACCCATGCTTCTAGATCCATCTATACACTGGCCAGCCCTAGGCAAGAAGTAGGATACAGCTATAAAGGGGCGGCAACAATTCTGCTACTGTGAAGTATTAAGTCTAGTGAGGGAACTTGATGATAAACAAGTACACAGAATAATTTCAGATAGTCATAAATGCTTTGGAAAATAAAACAAACTCAGGGAGGACAGTGGCTGGGGTTGGGGCTGTATTCTTTGGGTAGCCGGGGAAGCCTTTAGTGAGAAAGAGCCAGCTGTGTGGAGAACTGGGTTCTGACAGCAAGTGGAAAGGCCTGAAGGGGACAGCACACTGATCCTGCTGTGTTGCAGCAACACCTATGGGCTGTGTGCCTAGATCCCAGTGTTCCAGGGGAGGGGATGGATTCGTGGCAGGGGAGAATTGATGGAGGCTCATGGGAGGAGACTGTAGTCTATTCCCAAGTCCATGGGAAGCTACTGAGGATTTTGGGCATTGTCATTATGTGATTGGGCTTTGAACATTAGATCCCTGTGGGTGCTAAGTCGAGACTGGGTGGAAGAGCGGCACTGTGACATATTTTCCCTTTTTTTGTAAGTCATTTTGGGGGGCACAGGGAACTATGTAACCAGGGGGTGCTGAGTGCCTGGGGTGTCCTCTTTGTAGATTGCTGGACTTTATCTCCTGATTGCCTGTTCTGATAGCCTGGATGAGGCTTTTGGGTGTCTCAAAGGAAAGGGAGGGTGGGTCAGCAACCCACACAGTGGTTTGTTGTGGTAGCCAGGCTGCCCATCTCTGCCAGCTTCTGCTTTGCTATGTGGCCTCAGGCAAGTCAGTGTATAAACCTGTGCTTCAATCTCCTCCTATGTCAGAGTACCTACCTCTCATGAAGGTTGTGGGGATTCAGTGCAGAAAGTTCTTTGCTTGGCTCACAGCAGGTTCTCAGTAAACTGTAATCATTGTAGGGAGGTCCCAGTCCAGGGTATGACTCCCCTGCTCCCTTGCACAGAGATTTTTGCTACGGTGTGATAGAGGCCATGAGAGAAAAGGCCTGATATGTGCCCATGGTCCTTCCATGCTCAGAGAGAGAGGACAGAGCTTGGGTTGGATGAAACAGGGGGAGAAAAATACAACAGGAGTTGAAAATTCAAATGCTCTCAGGGGCTAACGGAAGTTGTTCCTTTATAACCTCTGTATTAGAAACAAAGCAAAGGAAGACAGAGGAAGGAAAATTGGAGTTGGAGTGGGACAGATGGACCACCATGCCATTGACTTGAGGTAACTCAATTGTCTCTTACTATCCACAGTGACACTGGTGGTGACTGATTACCTATTGTTGCCTTGTTAGCTTCCTCCTGCAGGAAAGCAGAAGCAGTCTACCTGGATACAGTGGCAGTGACCTTTGACCCCATCCACCAGTGGCTGTCCTGTGTGTATAAGGACCACAGCATCTATATCTGGGATGTCAAAGACCTCAACAAAGTAGGCAAGATGTGGTCGGAGCTCTTCCACAGCTCCTACATCTGGAACGTGGAGGTGAGACCCTCTGTGCCTGCCAGCCCTTGCTCAGCCCCCATTTGAAGAAAGCTTCTGCAGAATTTGGGGAACCCATTAAGCCATTCCTTCAACATGGACTGCAGGTATGTGCCAGGTCCTCCTCTAGGGGCTGAGGACACACTAGGAAGGAAACTGACAAAAGTCCTTTCATCATGGAGCTCACATTTGGATGGGAAGGTAAGCCCATCAACAATAAATATAAAACATGACAAGTAACAGTACCTTTCAGAAGAAAAATGAAGCAGAGCAGGGGGAAGGGGCCCAAGAGTTCTTGCTATTTTAGAGAGGAGGGTGGTCAAGGAAGGCCTCTCTAAGGACGTGACTTTCAAGTAGAGACCTGTAGGAAGTGAGGGGGAGAGAGGCATGTGACTTCTTGGGAGAACCACAAAAGCAAAGGACCTGTAGCAGAAGCCTGTGTACCTCAGAGAGCCTTCTGTGGAGGCCATTTGTGTTGTTTAGTGCATTTGTATGCAAGTGTTGAGGAAGTTTTTATTTTCTGAGAATGTACCTGTGGGGATTTTTTATGCTCTCAAGTTATTCTAAGTACTCCTTGAAGATGAGACAACTGGTGGAGAAAGAATTGTATTCTACTTTTCTTTTTCCCCCAAATTTCTTACTACTATGGTAGTTTGTCCTAGAATATTTGTTTTCAGTGTCGCAATTGGGAATTGGGAAAAATAACTTTTTTTCAAAGTATTTTATTTATTTATTTTTGGAGAGAGGTGAAGCAAGAAAGAGGGGGAGAGGAACATCAATCCATTGCTTCTGTAAGCACCGTGCCCTGAGTGGAAATTGAACCACTGACCCTTTGGTCCAGAGGCTGGCACTCAATCCAATGAGCCACATCAGCCAGGGCTTTTTTTCTTTCTAATTTCTTCCTTTTTACCTATTTATTTCTTCATGTCTTTTGTGTTTATTCACTCTTGGATGGCTTCTGCTTTGACCTTTATTTCTGTTTTTTTAATCACTTTATGGCTCTTCAATTACAGTTGTCTGCATTTTCTCCCCTCCCCTCCTCCTCAGCCCATCCAAACCCACTTCCCTCCCTTGCTTCCACCATCCCCCTTGGTTTTGTCTATGTGTCCTTTATAGTAATTCCTAAAAACCCTTGTCCCCACAGTCCCCTCCACTCTCCCCTCTGGCTATTGTTAGGTTGTTCTTAATTTGAATGTCTCTGGTTACATTTTGCTTGCTTTGTTCTTTTGTTGATTATGTTCCAGTTAAATGTGAGATAATATGGTATTTGTTCCTCACCACCTGGCTTGCTTCACTTTGCATAATGCTCTCTAGTTCCATCCATGCTGTTGCAAGAGTATAAGCTCCTTCTTTCTCCCTGCTGAATAGAATTCCATTGTGTAAATGTACCATCGTTTCTTGATCCATTCATTTCCTGATGGGCACTTAGGTTGCTTCCAGCACTTGGCTACTGTAAATTGTGCTGCTGTGAACATTGGGGTGCACAGGTTCTTTTGGGTTGCAGTTTCAGGGCTCTTAGGGAATAATCCCAGCAGTGGAATTGCTGGGTCAAAAGGCAGTTCCATTTTGAGTTTTTTCTTTTTTTTTTTTTAAATTACTTTATTGTTGTTCAATTACAGTTATTTGCATCCTCTCCCCTCCCCTCCCCCCTCTCCCCAGCCCCCACCTACCCCCCCAGCCTCCCCCTTCCCCCTTAGTTCCTTCCCTAGTTCACTGTTGGTGGGAATGCAGACTGGTGAAGCCACTCTGGAAAACAGTATGGAATGTCTTCAGAAAACCATTTTGAGTTTCTGAAGACATTCCATACTGTTTTCCAGAGTGGCTTCACCAGTCTGCATTCCCACCAACAGTGAACTAGGGTTCTCTTTTCTCCACATCCTTTCCAACACCTATCTGTTCCTTTGTTTATGATGGCCATTCTGACTGGTGTGAGGTGGTATCTCATTTTGGTTTTAATTTGCATCTCTCTGATCGCTAGTCATGCTGAGCATCTTTTCATATGTCTCTGGGCCCTTCGTACTCCTTGGAGAAGTGTCTGTTCAAGACTTTTGCCTATTTTTTAATTGGGTTTTTTGTCTTCCTGGAGTGGAGTCATATGAGTTCTTTATATATTTTGGAGATCAAACCCTTCTCTGAGGTATCATTGGCAAATATGTTTTCCCATATGGTTGGCTCTCTTTTTATTTTAATACTGTTTTCTTTAGCCCCACCTTTGATAAGGTGCAATTTGTTTATTCTTTCCTTTATGTCCCTGGCTCTGGAGGACATATCAGTGAAGGTGTTACTGCCTGGAATGTCTGAGATTTTCCCACTGATGTTTTCCTCTAGGACTTTTATGGTGTCATGACTTATATTTAAGTCTTTATCCACCTTGAATTTATTTTTGTGTATGGTGTAAGTTGGTGCTCGAGTTTCATTTTTTTTGCATGTAGCTGTCCAGATTTCCCAACACCGTTTGTTGAAGAGGCTATTTTTATTCCATTTTATGCTTCTGCCTCCTTTGTCGAAGATTAATTGGCCATAGGGACTTGGGTTTATTTCTGGGCTTTTTATTCTGTACCATTAATGTATCTGTCTATTTTTATGCCAGTACCAGGCTGTTTTGATTACAGTGGCCTTGTAATACAGTTTGATATCAGGTATTGTGATCGCTCCTACTTTGCTCTTCTTTCTCAAAATTGCAGCAGATATTCGGGGTCATTTATGGTTCCATATAAATTTTTGAAGTGTTTGTTCTATATCTGTGAAATATACCATTGGTACTTTGATAGGGTTTGCATTGAATCTGTAAATTGCTTTGGGTTGTATGGACATTTTGATGACGTTGATTCTTCCGATCAATGAGCACAGTATATGTTTCCATTTGTTTGTGTCTTCCATGATTTCTTTCTTCAGTGTTGTGTAGTTTTCTGAGTGCAAGTCTTTTACCTCCTTGGTTAGGTTTATTCCTAGGTATTTTATTTTTCTTGTTGCTGTATCAAATGGGATTTTTTTCCTGATTTCTGCTTCTGCTGTTTCACTGTTGGTATACAAAAATGCCTTTGATTTCTGGATATTGACTTTGTATCCCTCTCTTTTGCCAAATTCATTTATTAGGTTGAGTAGTTTTTTTGGCAAAGTCTATAGGATTTTCTAAGTACATTATCATGTCATTTGCAAACAATAACAATTGTTTGCTCCTTTCCAATTTGGATATCTTTTATTTCCTTTTCTTGTCTGATTGCTGTAGCTAAAACTTCCACTACTAGGTTGAATAAAAGTGGTGATATTGGACAAGCTTGTCTCATTCCTGATCTTAGTGGGAAACATTTTAGTTTTGGCCCATTGAGTATGATGTTGGCTATAGGTCTCTCATATACCACCTTTATTATGTTGAGGAACACTCCTTCTATTCCCACTTTGCTGAGTGTTTTTTTTTTATCATAAATGGGTGCTGTACCTTATCGAATGCTTTTTCTGCATCTATTGATATGATCATGTGATTTTTGTCTTTGCTTTTGTTTATGTGATGTATTACGTTTATTGATTTGTGGATATTGTACCATCCTTGCATCCCTGGGGTGAATCCCACTTGGTCATGGTGTATGATCCTTTTAATGGATTGCTGGATGCAGTTTGGCTATATTTTGTTGAGGATTTTAGCATCTGTGTTTATCACTGATATTGGCCTGAAGTTTTCTTTCTTTGTTGTCTCTTTATGTGATTTTGGGATTAGGATGATGCTGGCTTCATAAAAAGACTTTGGGAGTCTTCCATCATTTTGGATTTTTTGGAATAGTCTGTGAAGGATACGGGTTAGTTCTTCATTAAATGCTTTGTAGATTCTCCTATGAAACCATCTTGTCCAGGGCTTTGTGTACCGAGAGTTTTTTGATTACTGCTTCAATTTCATCTGCTGTTATCGGTTGGTTCAGGCTTTCTGCTTCTTCTTTATTGAATTTTGGAAGATTATATTTTTCTGGAAATTTGTCCATTTCTCCTAGGTTTTCAAATTTCTTGGCAGACAGTTCTTCATAGTAGTTTCTTACAATCCTTTGTATTTCTGTGGCATCAGTTATAACATCTCCTCTTTCATTTCTGATTGTGTTAATGTGGGTCTTCTGTCTCTTTTTCTTGATGAGCCTGCTTAAAGGCTTGTTGATTTTGTTCATCTTTTCAAAGAACCAGTTTCTGGAGTCATTGATCCTTAGAACTGTGCTGTTAGTCTCTATGTCATTTAACTCTGCTGTGATCTTGGTTATTTCCTTCCTTCTACTTGCTCTGGGTTGTCTTTGTTGTTTCTCAAGTTCTTGTAGGCATAGGGTTAAGGGGTTTGTTTGAAATGTTCCTGTCTTTTTTAGGTAGGCCTGTATCACTATGAATTCCCTCTCAGGACTGCCTTTGCTGTGTTCCATAAGTTTTGGGTTGTTGTAAGTTCATGCTTTGGCCTTATTTCTGAAATGTGTTCTTCATTTACTTCTAAGTCTTTGAATTCTGTCACATTTGAGGTTTTCTAATTATGATTTGGATTGTTTTTCCTGTTTAGGTAATTTTCTTAATGTCTTTTAGTTTACTTTGAAACAGTAAGTTGTAGTTTTCATCTGTCTTATAGAAATGTGTTTCTGGTGTGCTGTTGTTTTTACTTTAAAAAATAATTTTATGCCCTGTCTGGTGTGGCTCAGTGGGTTGGGCATCATCCTTTAAAGTGAAGATTGATGGTTCAATTCACAGTCAGGGCACATGCCTAGTTGCAGTTGCGGTCCCTGGTCAGGGCATGTATAAGAGGCAACCATGCGATGTTTCTCTCTCACATTGGTTTCTCTCTGTCTCTCTATCCCTGTGTCTCTCTGTCTCTCTCTTCCTCTCACTCTCTCTCTCTCTCTCTTTCTCTCTCTCTGCCTCTCTTCCCCTCTCTCAAAAATACTAAACAAAACTTGAAAAGATTAACTTTGTTTGGGTCTCAGTCTTGGTTCTTTTTATGTTGTTTCTTTTTATGTTATAGTAGGTTTTCTGAATTTTTTGAAGGTGGTGTGGTTCAGGACAGGTTTTCTCACTTTCCATTGAAAGAACTCCATTTTCTGTTTTTCTACTAACAGGTTATGGCAGCTTGATTTCTGATATTTACTTGTTATGTTCCTACTTACATGTTATATCCCTGCTTTTATCTGAACCTCCTCTTTACTTTGACTCTCTTGCTCTTATTCTGACCAGTTTTGTTTTCACTTTTGGCAGCTTTCCCTCAGCGTGGGCCTTTGTCCTGGAAGGCAGCCCTGGCAGGTCAGTTTTCAGAGTTCACAGGGCCTTGACTGCTCCAGCCCCTTCAGATCTTACTGCAAAGCCCTTGCACTCAACCACTATTGGAGAGGATAAAACCCTCCCAGCTTCAGCTGCTGTTCAGTGTGGCCCACCATGCTTTCCAATGAATACCTAGGGATTATCGTGTTCTTGGGTTGTCAGGTGCCACATTGCTTCTCCCATACACATGTTGATAACATGTAGGTCTTACGAGTAGATGGAGTTTGTCCCTACCTGCTTCTATTTTAGAAGTTAGGAGAATATCTTGTCACCTAGTTTTGCAGTAAATATTGTCCATAGGGTTTTGATTTTTCTATTTGGTTGTTCTTTTTTTATTTGAGATTTTTGGATTTAAAAATCTATGCTGATGCTATTATCTTCTCAGGAACCAGTCTTCCATATTTTGAAATTTATATGTTGTCTTGTCTTTCTGGGTAATGTCTAGTTCTGTCTTTCAATCTCTTGATTTTCAACTGTGTCTAATCTTTGGTTTTTAATGTTTTATTTCTCAGTATTTATTTACTTATTACCTATTTTATTTGTTAGTTTATTTTTTTCATTAGATGCTACATATAAGTCAGATCACATGGTAATTGTCTTTCTCTAGCCTATTTCTCTTAGCATAATACCATCCCAGTCCATCAACAATGTTCCAAAACATTCCTTCTTCTTATTATTTTTTAAATATATTGTTTATTGTAGTTATTTTCAGTACCATTTAGGCCCCTTACACTGCTCTCCCTGCAGCAGTCACCACACTGTTGTCCATGTGCATGAGTCCTTTTTCCTTTTTGCCCAATCCCTCCACCCCCTAACCTCCTCCATCCCAGCTGTCATCCTGCTCCGCATCTAAGAGACCATTCCCATTTTCCTTGTTAGTTCAGTTTTTTCATTAGATTACAAATATAGTATGTGCCTTTCAAAGACTGGCTTATTTCAGTTAGCTTCATGTTCTCCATCCACACTCTCGCAAAGAGTAAAATTTTCTTCTTTTTTACAGTTGACCAGCGTTCTATTGTGTAAATGTCCCATAGTTGTTTTATCCACTCATGTACTGATAGACACTTGGGCTGCTTGTACATCTTGGAGATTGCAAATAATTCTGCACTGAACATAAGGGTGCTTATGTTCTTTCGGATTAGTGTTTTGGGTTTCTTCAGATATATTCCCATAAGTGGGATAGCTGGGTCAAAAGGCACATCCATTTTTAATTTTTTGAGGTACCTCCATACTGCTTTCCTCAGTGGCTGAACCAATGTGCATTCCCACCAACAGTGCAAAATGGTTCTCCTTTCTCCACATCCTCCCCAACACTTGTTGTTTGTTGATTTATTGATGACAGCCATTCTGACAGATGTGAGATGATATCTCATTGTGGTTTTAAATTGCTTTTCTCTGAGGATTAATGACATTGAGCATTGTTTCATCTCTCTATTGGCCATCTGTTTGTCCTCTTTGGAGAAGTGTCTATTCAGGTCCTTTCCTATTTTTTCCTGGTTGTTTGTTTTTTTTGGTGTTAAGTTTTGTAAGTTCTTTATAAATTTTGGATATTAACCACTTATCAGATGTATCAGAAAATATGTTCTCCCATTCTATGGGTTGTCTTTTTATTTTGTTGATGATTTCCTTTGCTATGAAAATCTTTTTAGTTTGATATCATACCATTTGTTTATTTTTTTCTTCTGTTTCTCTTCCCTGGGGAGATATAGCTGATAAAATATTGCTATTAGCAACATCCAAGATATTGCTGCCAATGTTTTCTTCTATGATTTTTACAGTTTCAGGTCTAACATTGAGATCTTTGATCCATTTTTAATTTTTTCTTGTGTGTGGTGTGAGAAGGCGGTCTAGTTTCGTTTTTATGGATATGTCTGTTCAATTTTCCCAACACCATTTATTGAATAAACTATCTTTAGTCCATTGTATGCACTTGCTTCCTCTGTCAAATACAAATTGATTTTAATGGTGTGGATTTATTTCTGGGCTTTCTATTCCATTCCATTGATGTAGAAGTCTGTTTTTATGGCAGTACCATGCTCTTGTGACTACTGTGGCCTTCAAGTATAGTTTCATACTAAGTAGTGTGATACCTCCAACTTTCTCCTTCTTTCTCAGGATCACTGTAGCAATGTAGGGCTTTTTGTGGTTCCATATAAATTTTTAAATATTTCTCCCAGTTCTGTGAAACATATCATTAGAATCTTGATTTTCACATTTCCTGTACTATTCTTAACTTCCCTCTGTCTGTCTTCTACATGCCATTTATGCTACTTATTTTCTGTACCTTTTCCCCCCTCTCACCCTCTCACTTCCCCACTGATAATTCTCCATGAGATCTCCATTTTTGTGATTCTGTTCCTGTTCTAATTGTTTCCTTTGTTTTTGTTTTTTATTTTGTTTTTGGTGTGGTTGTTAATAACTGTGAGCTTTTTCTCATTTTACTGTTCATATTTTTTATCTTCTGTTTCCTAGATGAATTCCTTTAACATTTCATATAATAAGGGCTTGGTGATGATGAACTCCTTGTACTCAAGCTTATTTGGGAAGCGCTTTATCGGCCCTTCCATTCTAAATGATTGCTTTGCTGGAGGGAGTAATCTTGGATGTAGGTCCTTGCCTTTTTTGATTTCAAATATTTCTTGCCAGCGCCTTCTTGCCTGCAAGGTCTCTTTTGAGAAATCAGCTGACAGTCTTATGGGAAGTCCTTTGTAGGTAACTGTCTCCTTTTCTCTTCCTGCTTTTAAGATCCTCTCCTTATCTTTAATCTTGGGTAATGTAATTATGATGTGCCTTGATGTGTTTCTCCTTGGGTCCATCTTCTTTGGGACTCTCTGAGCTTCCTGGACTTCCTGGAAGTCTATTTCCTTTGCCAGATTGGGGAAGTTCTCCTCCATTATCTGTTCAAATAATGAGCGCTATATGTGGGAGAGGGGTCCGAGAGGGAACAATTGCGCTTGCTCCCCTCTCTGCCAGTTTTTAGTCACTTCCCCTACTACCCACAAGCCAATTGGGCCCTTCTGGTGCTGATTTCCAGGTGGGTGCATTTGTGTAGGTTCTAGGACCCTGTTGGGCTCTCTAGTGAAAACTTCTGTGAGGCTGGGAGTTTCTCCCACTGCCACCTCAACCCCCACTGGTGTTTTCAATCAGAGGTTTGAGGCTTTATTTCCCCATGCTAGAACCCTGGGTTGTGCAGTCTGTATGGCTCCCTACTTGTTCCTCCTGTTTTATCTGCACTTGAAGGTGAGACTGCCCTGTTCATCCAGCCACCACCTTGCTGGGAGTCCTCTGTGCCCAGCTGCCCGTCTCTGCCCTTCCTACTGGTCTGGATGAATGTTTCTTTTTTAACTCCTTGGTTGTCGGACTTCCATACAGTTCAATTTTCTGTCAGTTCTGCTTGTTTTTTCTTTTAAAATTTTTGTTCCCTTTTTTTAGTTGCGAGGTTGCACAGTGTGCCTACCTATGCTTCCATCTTGACCGGAAGTCCTGAACTCCATGTCATTGGAATCTTGATAGCAATTGCATTGAATCTATACATTGCTTTGGGTAGTATAGACATTTTAATGATGTTAACTCTTCCTCTCCGTGAATATGGTATGTGATTCTACATGTTTGTATGTTCTTCAGTTCCTTTCTCGGTGTTATATAATTTTGCAAGGACAAGCCTCTTACATCCTTGGTTATGATTATTTTGAGGTATTTTACTCTTTTTGTAGCAATTGTGAATGGGTTTTTTGGTTTTTTGGCTGTTGTTGTACATATTTTTAGTTTTTAAAGTACATTATTGTTGTTCAATTACAGATCTTTGCATTTCCTTCCCTCCCCTCCCCCCACCCCTCCAAAACCAATATCCCTACCTTGCTTCCACACTCCACCTTGGTTTTGTCCATGTATCTTTTATACTGGTTCCTTAAAACCCTTCTCCCCAACCGTCTGGCTATTGTTAGATTGTTCTTTTTTCAAAATTTTTTATTACTTTATTGCTGTTCAATTACAGTTGTCTGCATCCTCTCCTCTCCCCTCCCCCCACCCCCTCCAAACCCACCTCCCTCTCCTGCCTCCATCCTCCCCCTTGGTTCTGTCCATGTGTCCTCCACAGTGGTTCCTGAAAACCCTTCTCCCCATTGTCCCCTTCCCCCTCCCCTCTGGCTATTGTTAGATTGTTCTTAATTTCAATGTCTCCGGTTACCTTTTTCTTGCTTTTTTCTTTTGTTGATTATGTTCCAGTTAAAGGTGAGGTCATACGGTGTTTGAACCTCACCGACTGGCTTATTTCACTTAGCATAATGCTCTCTAGTTCCATCCATGCTGTGGCAATGGGTATAAGCTCTTTCTTTCTCTCAGCTGCGTAGAATTCCATTGTGTAAATATACTATAGTTTCTTGATCCATTCATTTGCTGATGGGCACTTGGGTTGCTTCCATCACTTGGCCATTGTAAATTGTGCTGCTATGAACATTGGGCTGCATAGGTTCTTTTGGATTGGTGTTTCAGAGCTCTTAGGGTATAATCCCAGCAGTGGAATTGCTGGGTCAAAAGGCATTTTCAATTTTAGTTTTCTGAGGAAATTCCATAGTGTTTTCCACAGTGGATTCACCAGTGTGCATTCCCACCAACAGTGCAGTAGCGTTCCCTTTTCTCCAAATCCTCTCCAACACTTCCCTGTAGCTTTGTTTATGATGACCATTCTGACCGGTATGAGGTAATATCTCATTGTGGTTTTAATTTGCATCTCGCTAATGGCTGGCTAGTGATGCTAAATATCTTTGCATAGGTCTCTGGGCCCTCTGTACATCCTCCTTGGAGAAGTGTCTGTTCAAGTCTTCTGCCCATTTTTTAATTGGGTTTTTTGGTCTTCCCGGAGTGGAGTCGTATGAGTTCTTTATCTATTTTGGAGATCAAACCCTTGTCTGAGATATCATTGGCAAATATGTTTTCCTATACGGCTGGTTCTCTTTTTATTTTATTACTGTTTTCTTTAGTCATGCACAAGCTTTGTATTTTGATGAGATCAAATTTGTTTATTCTTTCCTTTATGTCCCTTGCTCTAGGGAACATGTCAGTAAAGATGTTGCTGTGTGGAATGTCTGAGATTTTCCTTCCGATGTTTTCCTCTTGAACTTTTATGGTGTCACAACTTATATTTAAGTCTTATAAACTTTGAATTTATTTTTGTATATGTTGTAAGTTGGTGCTCGAGTTTCATTTTTTTGCATGTAGCTGTCCAGATTTCCCAACACTATTTGTTGAAGAGGCTATTTTTACTCCATTTTATGCTGCTGTTCTCTTTGTCAAAAATTACTTGGCCATAGAGACTTGGGTTTATTTCTGGGCTCTCTATTCTGTTCCATTGGTCTATCTGTCTGTTTTTATGCCAGTGCCAGGCTGTTTTGTATACAGTGGCCTGGTAATACAGTTTGATATCAGTTATTGTGATTCCTCCTGCTTTGCTCTTCTTTCTCAAAATTGCAGCTGATATTCGGAGTCATTTATGGTTCCATATAAATTTTTGAAGTGTTTGTTCTATATGTGTGAAATATGCCATTGGTACTTTGATAGGGATTGCATTGAATCTATAAATTGCTTTGGGGAGTATGGACATTTTGATGATGTTGATTCTTCCGATCCATGAGCATGGTATATGTTCCATTTGTTTGTGTCTTCCATGATTTCTCTCTTCAGTGTTGTGTAGTTTTCTGAGTACAGGTCTTTTACCTCCTTAGTTAGGTTTATTCCCAGGTATTTTCTTTTTTTTGTTGCTATATCAAATGGGATTTTTTCCTGATTTCTGTTTCTGATATTTCATTGTTGGTATACAAAAATGCCTTTGATATCTGGATATTGACTTTGTATGTGTTGCTTTGCCAAATTCAATTATTAGGTCGAGTAGTTTTCTAGCAGAGTTATAGGATTTTCTATGTACACTATCATGTCATCTGCAAACAGTGACAGTTTTGTTTCCTCCTTTCCAATTTGGATGCCTTTTATTTCCTCTTCTTCTCCGATTGGTGTTGCTAAAACTTCCAGTACTGTGTTGAATAGAAGTGGTGATAGTGGACAAGTTTGTCTTGTTCCTGATCTTAGTGGGAAAGATTTTAGTTTTTGTCCATTGACTATAGTGTTGGTTGTAGGTCTCTCATATATGGCCTTTATTATGTTGAGGAATGCTCCATCTAGTCACATTTTGCTAAGTGTTTTTTTTATCATAAATGGGTGTTGTACCTTATTGAATGCTTTTTCTGCATCTATTGATATGACCATGTGATTTTTCTCTTTGCTTTTGTTTATGTGATATATTATTTTTATTCTTTTGTGGATATTGTACCATCCTTGAATCCCTGAGATGAATCCCACTTGGTCATGGAGTATGATCTTTTCAATGGATTGCTGGATGCAAGTTGCCAATATTTTGTTGAGGAATTTAGCATCTGTTCATCCATGATATGGCTTGAAGTTTTCTTTCTTTGTTGTGTGTTTATCTGGCTTTGGGATTAGGATGATGCTGGCTTCATAAAAAGACTTTGGGAGTCTTCCATCATTTAGGATTTTTTGGAATAGTCTGTGAAGGATAGGTGTTAGTTCTTCCTTGAAAGCTTTGTAGAATTCTCCTGTGAAACCATCTGGTCCAGGGCTTTTGTGTGTCAGGAGTTTTTTGATTACTGCTTCAATTTCACCTGCTGTTATTGGTTGGTTCAGGCTTTCTGCTTCTTCTTCATTGAATTTTGGAAGATTATATTTTTCTAAAAATTTGTCCATTTCCCCTAGGTTTTAATATTTCTTGGCGTGCAGTTCTTCATAGTAGTGTCTTACAATCCTTTATATTTCTGTGGTGTCAGTTGTAATATCTCCTCTTTTATTTCTCATTGTGTTTATTTGGGTCCTCTCTCTTTTTTTCTTGATGAGCCTCCTTAAAGGCTTGTCAATTTTGTTTAGCTTTTCAAAGAAGCAGCTCCTGGATTCAATGATCTTTCAAATTGTGCTTTTAGTCTCTATGTCATTTAATTCTGCTGTGATCTTGGTTGTTTCCTTCCTTCTACTTGCTCTGGGCTGTTTTTGTTGTTGTTCCTCAAGTTCTTGTAGGCGTAGGGTTAAGGTGTTTGTTTGAAATGTTTCTTTTTTTTTTTTTAGGTAGGCCTGAATTGCTATGAACTTCCCTCTCAGGACTGCCTTCACTGTGTCCCATAAGTTTTGGGTTGTTGTAAGTTCATTTTCATTTGTTTCAAGAAATTTTTTATTTCTTCCCTAATATCATTCTTGACCCATTCATTGTTCAATAGCATGCTACTCAATCTCCATGATTTTGAGTGTTTGGGTTATTTTTCCTGGAGTTTGTTTCTAATTTCAGTCCCTTGTGATCAGAGAAAATACTTGGTATGATTTGAATTTTCTTGAATGTGTTGAGGCTTGTTTTGTGTCCTATGATGGGTCTATCTTTCAAAATGTTCCATGTTCATTAGAAAAGAATGTGTAACTTCTTTGGGGTGAAAGGCTGTATATATATCAGTTAAGTCCATCTCATCTAGGGCTTTGTTCAATGCCACAATATCTTTGTTGATATTTTGTTTGGAAGATCTGCCCATTTTTGACAGTGGAGTGTTAAAATCCCCTACTATAATTGTGTTGCTGTCAATATCTTTCTTGAAGTCCTCCAATATGTTCTTTATGTATTTGGGTGCTCCTATATGGGTGCATATATATTTACAATGTTTATGTCTTCTTGGTGGATTCTTCCCTTGAGTATTATGAAGTGTCCTTCTGGGTCTCTTTATGGCCCTTTTTTTGAAGTCTATTTTGTCTGATATGAGTATTGCTACCCCAGCTCTTTTTTCCTGTCTGTTTGCATGGAAAATTTGTTTCCAACCATTCACTTTCAGTCTGTGTAGGTCTTTTTTCTGAGATGGGTCTCTCGTAGGCAGCATATGTGTGGGTCGTGCTTTCTTATCCATTCAGCTATTCTATGTCTTTTGATAGGAGCATTGAATCCATTTACATTTAAGGTTATTATTGATAGGTACTCATTCATTGCCATTTTTTTGTATCTATGTCCCTCTCTCTCTCTCTTCCTTCCCTCCTTAAAGCAGTTCCTTTAGCATCTATTGAAGAGGTGGTTTGGTGGAGCTGTATTGTTTCAGATTTCTTTTGTCTGGGAAGCTCCTCATTTGGCCTTCTATCTTGATTAAAGCCTTGCTGGGTAGAGTAGCCTTGGTTGCAAGCCTCTATTTCTCATTACTTGGAATATTTCTTGCCATTGTCTTCTGACTTGGAGCATTTCCATGAAGTAGTCAGCTTCGTGCCTTATCAGGGCTCCCTTGTATGTTACTTTCTGTTTCTGCCTCGCTGCCTTTAAGATTCTCTCTTTGTCTTGGAATTTTGCCATTTGAATTATGATGTGTCTTGAAGTGGGCCTCTTTGGGTTCCTCTTGATTGGGACTCTGCATTTCTTGGATTTCTGTGACTTTTTCTCTCATTAGATTAGGGAAGTTTTCCATCATTAGTTTTTCAAACAGGTTTTCTATCCCTTGCTCTTCTCCTTCTCCATTTGGTATCCCTATTATACTGATATTATTACATTTCATGTTGTCCTGCATTTCCCTTAATATTTCTTCATTCTTTCCAAGCCTCTTTTCCTTTTCTTGCTTTTCTGGGTGTTTTTTTTTCTACCTTGTCCTCCAGCTCACTGATCAGATCCTCTGCCTCATCAAGCCTGCTTTTGATTCCTTCTATTGTGTTCTTCAGTTCAGATATTGTATTCTTCATTTCCTCTTGGCCCTTGTGGATAGTTTCTATTTCCTTTTCCATTTTGATATAGTTTGCAGTGTGTTCATTGTAGTTTCCCTGTAGTTTCTGGTCATTTTCTGTGAGCTCATCGAGCTTCTTGAGCTTCCTGATAACCAATTCTTTGAACTCAATATCTGATAGTTGGCTTGCCTGTTTCATTTATCATTCTTTCTGGGGCTTCCTCCTTTCCTTTCATTTGGGGATTGTTTCTTTGTCTTCCTATTGTTTGTGAGAATCTTCTTGCTAGCCTCTGTTTCTTTAATTGATCTGTTCTGACTCCCTGGTTTTATGGTATGAGCTTCTATGGTAGAATACCTAAGAGATTCAGTTGTGTAGTCTCCTTAATCTCCTGAGCTCGCTGGTCATGGACTGTTGTGTATGTTGGCTCTCTGAATGTCTTTGGGTTTTGGTTGTTATTGGGTCTTTCTTTGGTGGGTCCTTTCCTCCAGCCAGTTAACTGAGGGTCACTCTGTCCACCACACCTTTTATTCTGTTGTGCAGGTGTGGACAGGTTGTGTTGAAGCTGATTTTTCTGTGTGAACAGGTTTTGAGGCTTGTCTCTCACTCTTGTTCAGTTGTTTGTTGTGGGTACCTTCTCCACCAATTGGTGTATTATCTGTTCACTCCTGGATTGAGTTTAGTGTGGGTTCCACTTCTTCCTTCATCTTCTTCCATTGTTTTATGTTGGTGGTTCCTTTGTTGGTAGATTTCCTCTTCCAGAAGTGTACTGGTGTTCACTGCTCCCACCTTGCAAGTTCTCTGGAGTAGTGAAGTTAATTTTGTGTCACTGTCTCTGTTTTTCGGGCTGACCCTTGTCTGGGTCTAACTCTGCTCTCTTCACAGCTCGAGGTTTTAACATCTCACCTGTGGGTAAAGAAGAGAGAGGAAGGGGGAAAAAAGAAAAAACAAGGAGTGAAGGAAATAAGAAAGAATAAATAAAGGAAAGATGGAAGGAGGAATAAAAGAGAAAGAAGGAAAAAAGGAAGAATGAATTAAAAGAAAAAAATTTTCTATTATTTTTTTATTATTATTTTTTAATTTTAACAATTATTTTTTAAATAATTACTTTATTGTTGTTCAATTACAGTTGTCTGAATCCTCTCACCTCCTCTACCCCCACCCCCTCCTACCCCGTCTCACTTCCCTGCCTCCCTCCTCCCCTTGGTTCTGTCCATGTGTCCTCTATAGTGGTTCCTGAAGACACTTCTCCCCATTGTCCCCTCCACCGTCCCCTCTGGCCACCATCAGACTGTTGTTAATTTCAATGTTTCTGGTTATGCTTTTCTTGCTTTTTTCTTTTGTTGATTATGTTCCAGTTAAAGGTGAGATCATATGGTATTTGTCCCTCACCACTTGGCCTACTTCACCTAGCATGATGCTCTCCAGTTCCATCCATGCTTTTGCAAAGGGTATAAGCTCCTTCTTCCTCTCTGCTGCATAGAATTCCATTGTGTAAACGTACCATGGTTCTTGATCCACTCATTTGTAGATGGGCACTCAGGTTGTTTCCAGCACTTGGCTATTGTGAATTGTGCTACTATGAACATTGGAGTGCATGGATTCCTTTGAATTGGTGTTTGAGGGCTCTTAGGGTATAATCCCAGTAGTGGAATTGCTGGGTAGAAAGGCAGTTCCATTCTGAGTTTTCTGAGGAAATTCCATAGTGTTTTCCACAATGACTGCACCAGTCTACATTCCCACCAACAGTGCAGTAGGGTTCCCCTTTCTCCACATCCCATTCAATAGTTATCTGTTGCTTTGCTGATGACGGCCATTCTGACTGGTATGAGGTGGTATCTCATTGTGGTTTTAATTTGCATCTCTCTGACGGCTAATGATGTTGAGCATCTTTTCATATATCTCTGGGCCCTCTGTATTTCCTCTTTCGAGAGGTGTCTGTTCATGTCTTTTGCCCATTTTTTAACTGGGTTTTTTGTCTTCCTGGAGTGGAGTCGTATGAGTTCTTTATATATTTTGGAGATCAGACCCTTGTCTGAGGTGTCATTGGCAAATATGGTTTCCCATACTGTTGGTTCTCTTTTTATTTCAATACTGTTTTCTTTAGCCCCACAGAAGCTCTTTATTTTGATAAGGTCCCATTTGTTTATTCTTTCCTTTATGTCCCTTGCTCTAGGGGACATATCATTGAAGATGTTGCTGCATGGAATGTCTGAGATTTTCCTACCAATGTTTTCCTCTAGGGCTTTTATGGTGTCACGGGTTACATTTAAGTCTTTTATCCACCTTGAATTTATTTTTGTGTATGGTGTAAGTTGGTGTTTGAGTTTCATTTTTTTGCATGTAGCCGTCCAAATTTTCCAACACCATTTATTAAAGAGGCTATTTTTATTCCATTTTATGCTTCTGTCCCTGTTGTCAAAGATTAATTGCCTGCAGAGACTTGGGTTTATTCCTGGGCTCTCTATTCTGTTCTTTTGGTCTATCTGTCTGCTTTTATGCCAGTACCAAGCTGTTTTGATTACAGTGGTCTTGTAATACAGTTTGATATCAGGAATTGTGATTCCCTCCTGCTTTGCTCTCCTTTCTCAAAATTGCAGTTGATATTTGGGATCGTTTATGGTTCCATATAAATTTTTGAAGTGTTTGTTCTGTATGTGTGAAATATGCCATTGGTACTTTGATAGGGATTGCATTGAATCTATAAATTACTTTGGGTAGTATGGACATTTTGATGATGTTGATTCTTCCGATCCATGAGCATGGTTATGTTTTCATTTGTTTATGTCTTCCATGATTTCTTTTTTCATTGTTGTGTAGTTTTCTGAGTACAGGTCTTTTACCTCCTTGGTTAGGTTTATTCCTAGGTGTTTTTGTTGTGTTCGTTGCTATATCAAATGGGATTTTTTTCCTGAGTTCTGCTTCTGCTGATTCACTGTTGGTATACAAAAGTGCCTTTGATTTCTGGATATTGACTTTGTATCCCACTGCTTTGCCAAATTCAATTATTCGGTCGAGTGGGTTTTTGGCAGAGTCTATAAGATTTTCTAAGTACACTATCATGTCATCTGCAAACAGTGACAGTTTTGTTTCCTCCTTTCCAATTTGGATGCCTTTTATTTCCTCTTCTTGTCTGATTGCTGTGGCTAAAACTTCCAGCACTATGTTGAATAGAAGTGGTGATAGTGGACAAGCTTGTCCTGTTCCTGATCTTAGTGGGAAAGATTTTCGTTTTTGTCCATGGAGTATAATGTTGGCTGTAGGTTTCTCATATATGGCCTTTATTATGTTGAGGAATGCTCCCTCAATTTCCACTTTGCTAAGTGTTTTTATAATAAATGGGTGCTGTACCTTATCAAATACTTTTCTGCATCTATTGATATGATTATGTGATTTTTGTCTTTGCCTTTGTTTATGTGATGTATTATGTTTATTGTTTTGCGAATATTGTACCATGCTTGCATCCCTGGGATGAATCCCACTTGGTCATGGTGTATGATCTTTTTGATGTAATGCTGGATGTGATTTGCCAATATTACGTTGAAGATTTTTTTAATGTATTTTATTGATTATGCTATTACAGTTGACCCATTTCCCCCCCTTTCTTACCCTTCAACCCCATCCCCCTTTCCTCACACTTCAGTTTTTGTCCATAGGTCATACACATAAGTTGTTTGTCTTCTACATTTCCTATACTATTCTTAACCTCCCCCTGTCTGTTTTCTACCTACCATTTATGCTACTTATTCTCTGCACCTTTGCCTCCTCTCTCCCCCTACCACTCCCCTGTTGATATGCCTCCATGCCTTATATAAATCCCTTTAACATTTCATATAATAAAGGCTAGGTGATGATGAACTCCTTGAATTTGACCTTATCTGAGAAGCACTTCATCTGCCCTTCCATTCTAAATGATAGCTTTGCTGGATAGAATATTCTTGGATGTAGATCCTTGCCTTTCATGACTTGGAATACTTCTCTCCAGCTCCTTTTTGCCTGCAAGGACTCTTTTGAGAAATCAGCTGACAGTCTTATGGGAAGTCCTTTGTAGGTAACTGTCTCCTTTTCTCTTGCTGCTTCTAGGATTCTCTCTTATTTTTAATCTTGGGTAATGTCATTATGATGTGCCTTGGTGTGTTCCTCTTTGGGTTCAACTTCTTTGGGACTCTCTGAGCTTCCTGGACTTCCTGAAAATCCATTTCCTTCACCAGCTTCGGGAAATTCTCCTTCATTATTTGTTAAGTAAGTTTTCAATCCCTTCGTCTTACACTTCTCCTTCTGGCACCCCTATGATTCGGATGTTGGGACATTTAAAGATGTCCTGGAGGTTCCTAAGCCTCTCCTCAGTTTTTTGAATTCTTGTTTCTTCATTCTTTTCTGGTTGGATGTTTTTTCTTTCTGGTGGTCCACTCCATTGATCTGAGTCCCAGTTTCCTTCTCATCCCTATTGGTTCCCTGCAGATTTCCCCTTATTTCCTTTATATTATCCTTCATTTGTTCAAGTAATTGTGACAGTCTTTCTTCAAATCCTGTGAGCATCCTGATTACCAGTGCTTTGAACTGTGCATCTGATAGGCTGGCTGTCTCTTCGTTGTATTTTTTCTGGAGCTTTGATGTGTTCTTTCATTTGGGCCATTTTTTTTTCTCGATGCACCTGTTACTTTAAAGGGCGGAGCCTTAGGTGTTCACCACAGTGGGGCAACCCACGTCGTTGTGTTGTGACGCTGTATGTGGGGGCAGGGCAACCCACATTGTTGTGTTGTGATGCTGTGTGAGGGGCGGCGCCTGAGAGAACAATGGTGCTTGCTCTGTTCTCCGCCCTTCCTCAGCTATCCACAAGCAAGTTGGGCCCTTCTTTGCTGGCTCTGGGGTGAGTGGACGGGCCTGCACAGTTCCAAGTCCTTGTGGGTCTCCCCCATGAACTCTCCTGTGAGGCCGGGAGTTCCTGCCACTGCCGCCTCAACCCCCAGAGATGTATTCAATTGTTGGTTTGAGGCTTTATTTCCCTGTGTTGATGGGCAGTGCGGTCTGTTCTGCTCCTCAGCTTTTCCTTCTGGTTTATCTGCGCGAGACTTCCCAGTCCACCAATCTCAGCCCTGATTTCACCGAGTGCACTTGGCGTGTTTTGTCTAGGTGTGGCCCCCATGGGCCTCTCCGGGCAGCTGGAGCATTGCTGGTACCTACCGCTCCACAAACCGCATCCTGCCAAGGGCTCTTCTCCCGGCTCTGCCCCGCTTGACAGTCGGGATGAATGTGTCTTCTTTAACTCCCTGCTTGTCGGATTTCCACTCAGTTCAGTTTTCTGTCAGATCTGGCTGTTTTTGTTTTTTAAAATTGTTGTTTTTCCTGTTTTGGTTGTGCAAGGAGGCAAGGTGTGTCTACCTACACCTCCATCTTATTTTTTGTTGAGGATTTTAGCATCAATGTTCATCAGCGATACTGGCCTGAAGTTTCCTTTCTTTGTTGTGTCTTTTTCTGGTTTTGGGATTAGGATGATGCTGGCTTCATAAAAAGACTTTGGGAGTCTTCCATCATTTTGTATTTTTTGGAATAGTCTGTGAAGGATAGGTGTTAGTTCTTCCTTGAAAGCTTTGTAGAATTCTCCTGTGAAACCATCTGGTCCAGGGCTTTTGTGTGTCAGGAGTTTTTTGATTACCGCTTCAATTTCATCTGCTATTATTCGTCTTTTCATGTATTCTGTTTCTTCTTGTTGAGTTTTGGAAGATTATATTTTTCTAAAAATTTGTCCATTTCACCTAGGTTTTCATATTTCTTGGCGTGCAGTTCTTCATAGTAGTGTCTTACAATCCTTTGTATTTCTGTGGCATCAGTTGTAATTCTGATTGAGTTGTAATTCCTATTTCACTTCTGATTGAGTTTATTTGGGTCCTCTCTCTTTTTTTCTTGATGAGCCTCCTTAAAGGCTTGTCGATTTTGTTTATCTTTTCGAAGAACCAACTCCTGGATTCACTGATCCTTAGAATTGTGCTTTTAGTCTCTATGTCATTTAATTCTGCTCTGATCTTAGTTATTTCCTTCCTTCTACTTGCTCTGGGCTATCTTTGTTGTTGTTCCTTGAGTTCTTGTAGGCACAGGGTTAGGTTGTTTGTTTGAAATGTTTCTATTTTATTTTAGGTAGGCCTGTATCGCTATGAATTTCCCTCTCAGGACTGCCTTTGCTGTGCCCCATAAGTTTAGGGTTGTTGTAAGATCATTTTCATTTGTTTTGAGGAACTTTTGGATTTCTTCCTTAATCTCGTCCTTGACCCATTGGTTGTTTAATAGCATGCTATTCAAGCTCCATGATTTTGAGTGTTTTGGGGTTTTTTCCTTTGGGTTGGTTTCTAATTTCTGTCCCTTATGGTCAGAGAAAAAACTTGATATGATTTCAATTTTCTTGAATTTGTTGAGGCTTGTTTTGTGTCCTATCATATGATATATCTTTGAAAATGTTCCATGTGCATTTGAAAAGAATGTGTATTTAGCTTCTTTGGGGTGAAAGCCTCTCTACATATATCAGTTAAATCCATTTTTCTAGGGCATTGTTCAATGCCACAGTATCTTTGTTGATATTTTGTTTGTAAGATCTGTCCATTTTTGACAGTGGGGTGTTGAAGTCCCATCCCCTATTATAACTGTGTTGCCATCAATATCTTTCTTGAAGTCCTCTAAGATTTTCTTTATGTATTTGGGTGCTCCTGTGTTGGGTGCATATATAGTTACAATGTTTATGTGTTCTTGGTGGATTCTTCCCTTGAGTATTATGAAGTGTCTTTCTGGATCTCTCTTTATGACCCTTTTTATGAAGTCTATTTTGTTTGATATGAGAATTGCTACCCCGGCTCCTTTTTCCTATCCGTTTGCTTTGAAAACTTGTTTCTAGGCCTTCACTTTCAGTCTGTGTAGGACTTTTGTCCTGAGGTGGATCTCTTGTAGGCTGTATATATGTGGGTCGTGCTTTCTTACCCACTATTCTGTGTCTTTTGGTTGGAGCATTTAATCCATTTATGTTTAAGGTTATTACTAATATGTACTTATTCATTGCCATTTTTTTTTTGTGCCTGTGTTCCTTTCTCTCTCTGTCTTCCTTCCTTTCCTTAAAGCACTCCCTTTAGCATCTCTTGCGGAGCTGGTTTGGTGGAGGTGTATTCTTTTAGATTTCTTTTGTATGGGAAGCTCCTTATTTGACCATCTATCTTGATTGAGAGCCTTGCTGGGTACAGTAGCCTTGGTTGCAGGCCTCTGGTTCTCATTACTTGGAATATGTCTTGCCATTCTCTTCTGGCTTGGAGTGTTTCCATTGAGAAGTCAGCTGCTAACCTT
Organism: Micronycteris hirsuta; assembly: GCA_004026765.1. Classification (NCBI taxonomy): domain Eukaryota; kingdom Metazoa; phylum Chordata; class Mammalia; order Chiroptera; family Phyllostomidae; genus Micronycteris; species Micronycteris hirsuta. Next base: position 25,899 of record PVJI01022073.1, read on the forward strand.
ATCGGGGCTCCCTTGTATGTTACTTCCTGTTTCTTCCTTGCTGCC
>PVJI01022074.1:0-25942 GCA_004026765.1 Micronycteris hirsuta
AGTTTTGCTGGATAGATTATTCTTGGTTGTAGGTCCTTGCTTTTCATGATTTGAAATATTTCTCTCCAGCCCCTTCTTGCTTGGAAGGTCTCCTTTGAGAAATCCGCTGACAGTCTTATGGGGATTCCTTTGTAGGTAACTGTCTCCTTTTCTCTTGCTGCTTGCAAGATTTTCTCCTTATTCTTAATCTTGGGTAATGCAATTATGATGTGCCTTGGTGTGTTCCTCTTTGGGTCCCACTTCTTTGGGGTCCTCTGAGCTTCTTGGATTTCCAGGAAGCCTATTTCCTTTGCAAGATCTGGGAAGTTCTCCTTCATTATCTGTTCAAAAATACGTTCAATTTCTTGATGTTCCTCTTGTCCTTCTGGCAGCCCTATGATCCGGATGTTGGTTCATTTACAGCTGTCTCTGAGGTTCCTGAGACCCTCCTCATTTTTCTGAATTCTTGTTTCTTCCTTCTGGTCCACCCCATTGGTTTGAGTCTCAGCTTCCTTTTTTTCCCTGTTGGTTCCCTGTAAATCTTCCTCCATTATCTTTATTGTGTTCTTCATTTGTTCATTTATTTGTGTCCACCTTTCTTCCAGTTTTGTTAGCATTTTGATTACTAGCATTTTAAACTGCGCATCTGATAGGTTGACTATGTCGTCATCCGTTAGTTGTAATTTATTCTGATCTTTCATTTTGGCCATTTTCATTCTTTTTATCTCGGTGCACTTGTCAGATCGCCGGTGCCGGCAACCTGGGTCGCCTTTTTGGTGATGTTTCCTCTGGGGGCGGGGCCTGGGAGGGGGCAATGGCGTCTGCCAATCACCACCAGCTCCCGAGCCCCCTCCGCTCCCTAGTTCCCCACTGCCTTTTCCCACCAGCCTCGGCCCTGCTGGCTTCCACTGGCGTCTCCGGAAATGCAGCTGGCTTGCAGGATTCACTCGTTGCTGGGGGTCATGTTTTGTTTAGGCGCTCCTGGCGTGAGCCCCTCTGTGCAAACGGCCTCTCACTCCACTCCTCCGCTTGCTTCTGCCCCGCTTACTGGCCTGGATGTTCGTCCTCTCCAACCTACTGGGTGTTGGACTTCACTTCAGTTCATTTCTGTCCATTCTGGTTGTATAATTTTTCGCTATTGCGTTCATTGTTTAGACATTCTGGATGCGTGGGCGGCAAGTTCATCCACCTACACCGCCATCTTGGCGGAAGTCAATAATAATAGTTTTTTTTAAAACACAAAAGAAGCTAGGAGTAACAGAACGAAAAATGGCTGCAAGTTACTGACCTAAATTTGTCATGTCAGATGGATGTAAACTCTACCTGAGTTCATGTAAGGATTAGACACTGATCTCGTAGCTTTTCAGCATGGAGGATTGTGATGTGCCTTGGTTTTTCTGCACGGTTTATTCTTCCCCACAGTAATTTCAGGGTCTGAATGGGCGTTTTAGAATTGAGTTGTCAAGGGTGAAGACAAAGGCAGGAGCCATAATGATTGGCATGCCTGATGAGACACAGAACAGAGGAAGTGCTTGGTTTTCTGTGGTATTTTAAGCAGGTAGCAGGGGACTAAAGGTATATTATTCCTCACTCCCCTTTGAACCTTTATCATTTCTGAATAAAGATTTCTCAAAATTTAATATCTATGAAAGGCTATGAAGTCTATAATGTTTTAAGGCAGTATTTTTTCTCGGAGTATTCTAAAGATCCTAGAACTTCTCTACTTGTTTTTAAGTAATCAGAGACTTATAGTCCAAATAAACTAGAAGCCTCAGATATCTTAAATTTTGGTTTATTTTCAGAAAGATACTTCATTATTGGATTTCTAAAAAATAGATAAACTTTTATGGTCGGCAAAACCAAGAAATTTTACTTGAAATATATGTTAGAGATTTTCTTCTCCTTTACATCACCTTGGACAGTTTCCCCATCTTTGTGACAGTTCCTTGGCTTCTTTCTTTTCCTTTGTTTTAACTAATTTTATGGACTTTGAGTCTTATCACTTTTTTAGAAACAAGAAAGGTAAGACTGAATAAATGGTATCTTTTACTGGGCTAAGATTAAAACCTTCTGAGGAAAATTACCTAGAAGACGAGGGAAAAGTGACTTACTTCTGGTATCTCAAGCTTAAAATGAGCACAAAAGAAAATATAGATCTCTGATTCAAGTAGGAAATCTCCATCTGATATTTCTAAAATTTATTCTGAAGCCATGAACTCCTCGTGATGTTGTTAGTGCAGTAAAAGAGGCATGCGTGTGTTTCTAAATATTTCTTTAATTAAAAGACATCCAAAGTAGATCAAATGAATGATTTTTAACTAGCCTAAAGGACAACTATTAGAGACAGACTCATAAATAGAGAGCTGGCTGACAGTCCTGGACAGGGCAGGCGAGTGATTGAGGGATGGAGGAACTGAATTAAAAAAAAAAAAAAAGAAGAACTCATGGACAGGTACAACAGTGTGGTGATTTTGGGGAGAGGTGGAGAGAGAAGAGGGTATAAGGAATATAAATGGTAATGGAAAAGTACAATAAAAATGAACTATTAAAAATAAAATAGAATTTCTTAGTTCAAATAACATACATAAATGTATTAGGGCAGAAAAATGATTGTTAGCTGTCTTTATAGGAGAAAGTAAAGTAAATGGTTAGCAGTTTGGGAGTTGAGGAAATGTTTGGAGAAAGCAGGCAACTTTTTTTTTTTTTTAAGATTTTATTTATTTATTTTTAAAGAGAGGAGAAGGGAGGGAGAAAGAGAGGGAGAGAAACAGCAATGTATGGTTGCCTCTCACATGGCCCTCACTGGGGACCTGGCCTGCAACCCAGGCATGTGCCCCTACTGGGAATCGAACCGGGACCTTTTGGTTCCCAGCCCTTGCTCAATTCACTGAGCTACACCAGCCGGGCAGGAGGCAACTTTTTAGAGCAATAAAATAACTCTTGTAAACATGCTGTACAGAAAACACATGAAATTGAAGTTGAGAAATAGAAATTATGTTTTCATTTTTCTAACTTTTTTTATTGTTGTTCAAGTACAGTTGTCTCCATTCCCCACCCCCCGCCCCACTCTCCCCGACCCCACTCACCCCACCTCGTATGTTTTCATTCTTTTAAAAGCGTCTTGATATAACCTGTTTGACAGTGACATCCCTTCTGCCTGGCTGATGTCCTTCCCCCAATTTATTTGTTGAATCAGTTTTTTATATCATTTGGAAGCACATTTCTCATTCTTCTATTTTCTTTTGATATTTCTGCTGTAATGGTTATGGTTTCTTTTTGGTATAAACTATTATTTAGAAATAAAGTCAAAACAAAAAATAAAATAGAAAACCAAAAAATGAAAATAAAGTTAAAACAAATTTTGTGTTGTGTTCTTTTTTAAACAAAAAAATACTAAGTGTTTACTTAAAAGTCAAGCAATGTTGCAGGTTGTGACTGTGTAGTGTGAGTAACCCATTGTTATTTCTCACTAATCACTGAGCATCTGTGGCTAGGGTATACAGAAAATGAGGTACTTACAGCCCAGAATCCTCTATATAGCTCTGGAGATCTGAAAAACATGTCAAAATAAAATTTAAGTAATTTTAAGGATTATTATAAAGTTTTAGAGTCCATTTTTCTAAGTTTTTGATGGCTAGAATATGAAGACTATGCCATTTGTTTCTCAGGCTGTTCTGTTACTGAATAAGTAAATGTTCACTATGGCGGAATTTGCGTACCATCTCTCTTTATCAATATCCACTTCAAATGACAGAAAAAAATTACTATTAAAAATGAATTAAAGCCTAACGGTGTTCTAAGAAATAAGAGAGAAGATCTTTAGTACGCAAGAAATGTTGAGGAATTTCTGCAAGAGAGAAAGCATTTGGGATTAGAGGGATAGAGAAACTAGATCAGAGAAAGCTACAACTCAAGATGACTGAGGATGGCAGTTTCTCCCATGAGTTCCTTGGAGAAGTTTCAAAGTGGGAATTGAATTAATTTAAAATATTTCCTACATCTGGTCTTTGAGGTTTTCTCTTTCCCAAATCTTCTTTTTTAAAGATTTTATTTATTTACTTTTAGACAGAGGGGAAGGAAGGGAGGAAGAGAATGAGAGAAACATCAATGTGTGGTTGCCTCGTTTGCGCCCCTACTGGGGACCTGGCCCACAACCCAGGCATGTTCCCTGACTGGGAATTGAACCAGCAACCCTTTGTTTCGCAGGCTGGCACTCAATCCACTGAGCCACACACCAGCCAGGGCTCTCTTCTCAAAATCTTTAACTAAAGTCTGAAAACTGCTATCTAGAGAAAGCAGACCCCATGTCTAGCAAAGACTCTGGGAGGTAGAATGGAACTTACAGTAAACACAGTTCTCTGCAGAAGACAGAAAAGAGAGGAAATTAAAAACAAACAAACAAACGAACAAACACAAGCAGCTTCTTCCAAGACAGAAATAGACTAAACCTGTATTCTAGGATGGCCATTGTGGATTCCCTGGTAGTTACCTGCCCACTGCCCTTCAATGGAGCTTGCCTGCCAGGATTTACAGAAGAGCCCCATGGCCATGGAGGAGACCTATGAGGAATGCAACCCCTATAGCTACAAGAGAAACAAATGCCAACTACCTATGCTAGACACCACAAACTTCATGCAAAACATGAAGAACAAAAACAAAGATGAGATACTTGAAGAAGTTCAATAGCTTGAAAAAAAACCCCCAACAAAACAGTCAAGACCATCAAATAAAACAGCTAATCCTTGAGGAAGCAGAGATACTTCATAGGACAGAAAAGAATTTAAAACTTTCTAATTAGTGTTTAGTGAGCAATGAGAATATAATTTCTTGAATAAATAAAACATGAATAAATTTCTTTAGAAATTTAAGAAGTAAGAGAACAAAAAAGAGTTCTTGTTAAACAGGATTATTGTAATTAAAGATTTCTAGATAGGCTAAATAACAGAACGGTTTTGATTGATGAGCCAACTGTGATCTGGACAAGAATGTTGAGAAAATTTCAGGTCCTAAAATAAAAGTAGAGAAATTAAGAAATATGTTTCGAGACATGGGAAATACATTCAGGACTTTCAGAGAGGAGAGTGAAGGTCGTGGAAGGGAAGAGTAGATTAACAAAATAATAGGAAAAAATATCCTTGAGCTGAAGGAGACTTAATTTTCTAGATGGAAAATAAAAAGAAGAATTTACTAATAAAAAGCTATTCTTGGAAATATAAAATGCAATTTCGGAAAAGTGAGGGTCAAGAGATGCCCCTTAAGGTTTGCAGAGTGGGGAAAGCAGAAGCGTGTAGCAGGGTACTCAGAGAGGAACACGGTGACACGGGCACCAGCGGTCTTTCTTCCAGAGGAGCTAGGAGACAGCAGGACTGTGGCTTCACAGCTTATTTGTTCACTTAAAAATATTTACTTAGCATTTTCTGTGTGCCAAGCCCTGTTTTAGACACATGTCCCTGCCTTCGCGAAGCTTACATTCTAGTTGGGGGAGACTGACAATGCACAGATGAATGAGTATAAAGCACATTCAGTGTTAGATGGTGTTAAAGCTTAAGAGAGAATATAGGAAGAAGGTAAAGGAGCTTTGAAATGTTGACTCAGAGGAAGGTGGCAGTGCAGGTAGGTATTAGGCAGAGCTTCTCTCAGAAGTTACTTTTGAGTACAGATCCCAAAGATGTAAGGAGGAGCACATGCAGCTTCTGGAAGGAGAACATTCTTGGCAGAACATGCTTAGTGCAGCCAGCATGGAGGCCCCAAAGCAGGAGCTGGTCTATCCAAGCTCTGAGGAAAATGGTTTTGAATCTAGAATTCTATGCTGAGCCAATAGCCAACACAGTGTTAGGGCAAAGTAAGAACATGATTTTACACATGCCCACACTTGGGAAGTTTTCCATCCACACACATATATATAAATACATACACAGGGATCTACTAGGAGCAATGAGAAACAGGAACCCAGGGGACAACATGGTTCGAAAGATAAGAAATTGTGGTAACTGAGGATGGCTCTCAAAAGAAACAAAACAAATAAATAAATAAAAACAAAAAACAAAAAATAAACAAGAATGTAATTAATTTAAATGATGGTTCCCCCCAAAGTTTGATGAATGGGTCACTCTCTGGCAAGCGGCACTGGTTCAGTGGTATACGGTGGCATTTCCTGCTCCAGGAGTCTGATCACACCGTTCATTTTCTCAGTGGCAATATTTTTATAATATTAACATTGTAAAGGCTATTTATAGTATTTTAGTTTTAAGGTAATGCTTTAGATAAATTGTAAATGATTTACCTAATGTTACAAAGTAGAATATAATTGTTTTTTTTTTTTTACAGCCTAAAATCTGGCCCTTCATTTTTTAAAAATATATTTTATTGATTATGCTATTACAGTTGTCCCATTCCCCCCCTTAATTCCCCTCTGCCCCACATCCCCCCCATTCTCCGCCCTTTAGTTTTTGTCCATGGGTCATACACATAAGTTCTTTGGCTTCTATATTTCCTATACTATTCTTAACCTCCCCCTGTCTGTTTTCTACCTACTGTTTATGCTACTTTTTCTCTGTACTTTTTCCTCCTCTTTCCCCCTCCCATTCCCCTGTTGATGTCCCTCCATACCTTACATAAATCCTTTTAACATTTCATATAAGAAAGGCTGGGTGATGATGAACTCCTTGAACTTGACCTTATCTGAGAAGCACTTTACCTGCCCTTCCATTCTAAATGAAAGTTTTGCTGGATAGAGTATTCTTGGATATAGGTCCTTGCCTTTCATGATTTAGTATACTTCTTTCCAGCCCCTTCTTGCCTGAAAGGTCTCCTTTGAGAAATCAGCTGACAGTCTTATGGGAATTCCTTTGTAGGTGACTTTCTCCTTTTCTCTTGCTGCTTCTAAGATTCTATCCTTATTTTTAGTCTTGGGTAATGTCATTATGATGTGCCTTGGTGTGTTCCTCTTTGGGTCCAACTTCTTTGGGACTCTCTGAGCTTCGTGGACTTCCTGGAAGTCTATTTCCTTTGCCAGATTGGGGAAATTCTCCTTCATTATCTGTTCAAATAAATGTTCAATTTCTTGTTCTTCCTCTTCTCCTTCTGCCAGCCCTGTGATCCAGATGTTGGGCCATTTACAGATGTCTTGGAGGTTCCTAAGCCTCTCCTCATTTTTTTGAATTCTTGTTTCTTCCTTCTGGTCTACACCATTGATTTGAGTCCCAGTTTCCTTCTCTTCCCTATTGGTTTCCTGCACATTTCCCCTCATTTTGTTTAGTTGTATCCTTCATTTGTTCACCTATTTGCAACCAACTTTCTTCCAATTTTGTGAGCACCCTGATTACCAGTGTTTTGAACTGTGCGTCTGATAGGTTGGCTATCTCTTTGTCCTTTAGCAGTAATTTTTCTGGAGCTTTGTTCTGTTCTTTCATTTGGGCCATTTTTTTCCCCTCGCTGTGCCTGTTACTTTAAGGGGCAGAGCCTTAGGTATTCACCAGGGTGGGGCAACCCACCTCACTGTGTTGTGACACTGCCCGTGGGGGTGGGGCCTGAGCGAACAATGGTGCCATACCACTCCACAAACCGGGGTCTTGCTTCCCGCTCTCCACCGGGCTCTGCCCTGCTTACTGGTCTGGATGAACGTGTCTTCTTTAACTCCTTGGTTGTCAGACTTCCACTCAGTTCAATTTTCTGTTAGTTCTGGCTATTTTTGATTTTTAAATTGTTGTTTTTCCTCTTTTGGTTGTGTGAGGAGGCATGGTATGTCTACTTATGCCTCCATCTTGACCAGTAGCCAGAATATAATTGTTATACACAAACTTAACATCCAAGGGGAGATCCAAATGACATTACCTAAAGCAATAGAGTTAAATGTGTTGTTTAAAAGATTATAATGGAAAGCATAAGATAAATGAAAGTAAAATGTGTACTTTAAAAAACCGTATGAATACATTATTTTTATGATTAAATAAAGTGAATTAAGTTTTGAATTTTTTATACCGGAGAAGTGTACTTTAAAATACAAGGCATTTCTGATTGTAAAGAAAGCTCTGACTTTTGAAAAATAAAATAAAATACATTTGAAACCACTTTAGCTTTGCAATATTTTGTGAAAAAGAGTTGCTGATAAACCTCAAAATAATAGAAAAGAGAAAACAATAGAAAAATAGAAAATAGAAAAAAATGAATAGTTGAAAAAATTTTAAAAGATTTTATTTATTTATTTTTAGAGAGAGAGGAAAGGAGGGAGAAAGAGAGGGAGAGAAACATCAGTGTGAGAGATCAATTGCCTCTTGAACACACCTCAACCAGGGGCCAAACCTGCAACCCAGCCATGTGCCCTGACAGAGAATCGAACCAGTGACCTTTTGCTTTGTGGGAGGATGCCCAAACAACTGAGCCCCACTGGTCAGGTAAGAAGTTGTTCATGAATTGGATAGGAAGAATCTATTTCATTAGCAAATAATCCCAATTTTTGGAAATTTTGGGAATTATACTGGAATATATTTCAAAATGATATCTACAAAAGTATGCCAATTCAAAATGAAATTAATATGATGTAAAGAATGAAATATTACAAGACCTCAGAGTGCAATTCACATTTTCTTAGATTATTCAGTATGCTGAAATGAATGAAATAAGATAGCTAAACCATTTGGTGAAAGAGCAACTGTCAACTTCTGTGAACTACATACAGAAAATGTCAAAATCTGTCTTAATTAATGAGAAATTCTTAGGTATTTTTCAATGTTCAGGAGACAACTGTGGACAATTTACATGAAGATATAAAAATATATCTATAGCAAATTCAAGTCAATGTCAATAAAATAGGATTCCGGACCAAGAATGGCTCTAGGTTCATGCTAACATGGAAATTTAAATGGAGGTATAGCACAACATGCGGAGGGAGAACTAAAGCTCTGTGTGCACAATGTCATGTTCAGGGAATATCTGAAACAAAAGATTGAGTGACCAAAATCTAAATGTTGGTTGGCTATAAAATGCATGGTTTGTAAAAGCACAGTTACGTTCACTAAATAGTTTCAAATGCCTTATGGGTAGATATTTTTGCAAAAATGAAACAAAACAAAAAATCAAAATATTCACCCCAAATCCCAAGTCATCAGCTGCTTGATGGTATAAATCATAGAGCAACATCTTTTAGGACACTGTCATTGTCCTTGTTTTACATCCCTGAAGGACATCAGGGTGCACACATGGGTAATGGATACTTGCAGGTTCACTGTGGAGATCCAGGGAGAACATGAGTTGAAGATCAAGCTAGCAGCACCATCACTATGTCAATGGTAGTTGAAATCAGAATGAATGGAATTACTAAGGGAAATAAATGCCCAAGGATGGTTAGGACTAAGTGTTGTCTTCCAGAAACCATTAGGTCAGGCATTGGCTAAAGAACAAGAAGAGAGAGAAGGAAAAGAAGCCTCGTCTGAAAGGAATAGAAGAAGGTATTGTGTCATGGAAGTTAGGAGGTTAAGATTTCAAGAAGTGGGAATGCTGGGGGGTTGCTGACAGGGATGGCCAGTGTGAAAGAGTGTAGTAGGAACCCAAACTAATGCAGGCTTTTGGATTCTGTAATAAGGGGCCATTGGATTCCTTCCTAGCTCCCGTCAATTCTAAGGTTCTCCGAGCAAACACTACTCCTAATCTTTCCTGATAAAAATAGAGCAATAGTGGGATTAGATGTATGTTTTTTCCTCCCACAGTGTAGATCACAGACAACTTAACCATTTCCGTAATATGAAAGAAAATACATGCTAATTTTAGAGTGGGGAGGGGAAGTTAGTAGAACTTTCATAGTGGCTGCAGTAGGCAGAATAATGCCCCCCTTCCAAGTTGTCCACATGCTAAGACTTGAAATCTGTGAGTAGATTACCTTAAGTAGCAAAGGGACTTTGCAGGTATGATTAAGATTAAGGCTCTCAGATGAGGAGACCATCCTGGATTATCTGGATGGGCCCAAGAGTTGTTAAGATCTGAGACCTTTTCCCACTGGCAGAAAACCAGAGAGCTGGCTGAGTGAGAAAGACTTGGCCTGTTGATGCTCAGCTGCTGTCAACACAGAGGAAGGGGCCTGCACACCCAGGAACTGGGTGCTTTCTAGAAAATGGAAAAGGCAAGGAAGCAAATTCTCCCCGAGAGCCTTAAAGGAGTGCAGTCCTGCCGACACCATGATTTGAGCCCAGGGAGATGCACTTTGAACTTCTGATCTCCAGAACTATAACATAACAAATTTTTGTATTGTTTAGCAAATTACCAAGTTTGTGGTTATTTGTTACAACATCAACAAAAAACTAAGTGACTTTTTAAAAGATAAACATAGTGTGGTGACATTCGTATCTTAAAGTTTATATTTGAATACATATGTAGAGGAATTGTATCTGTTCTTAAGCTTAGAAGGGTCCTGTTTAATCACATGCAAATGTCTATATACAGTAAAAATTATAGCCTTAGAGTTGGAAAGAAAAAGAAATCATTGCTAAACAGGAGGAGTTCTTATTTTTCTCAAAACAACAAAAACCTAGCACTTTGCTCCCAAAAAGAGAAAAACAAAACCTGCCCTAATTTCAGGCCACCTGTGTGACACCGCAGTCATGTGATGCTGAGAGCATTCCCGTTCCTGAGCTAAAAATAAGTTGATGACACTGTGTTCTATTAGTGAGTACAGGATCTTATCAGAGGACTCTGGACTTTGATCTAGAGTTCATCGGCTTAAAATATTTATTATTAGTTTTCCTCGGGAACTCTGGACTGACTTTCTTAGTCTTTATTTTTTCTTCCATCAAATGATCACTAAGGACCGCTTATTGCTGCACATGTGGTTGTTTTTTTTCTTGAAAGGAAACTTTTTTTCTTCCAAAGTCTTAAATGTAGTCACTCTTGTTCCTGTCTTATTTAAAATACTACCAATTCCCGTCACTGTGGGCAAAGAACTAACTAGATCAGGCTGTTTTCTTCACTGGGGTCAGATTGGTATTCTATTTGCCAGACAGCTCCACCTTCCAAATGGGTTATGTCTCATAGTTCACGTGCAAGTCTGCCATTTGGAATTTGGAACAGATTTCCCCAGACAAACAAGGTAGTAAAAGATGGCTTCGTTCTAGGCGGCTTTAAACGTGTATTTGAATGGTCCCAATCTAAGTGCTAGGATCTGGGAACAGAAGCCATTCTGTGCAGGAGGAGAGAGCAATAGAGGAAGGGTTTATCTTTCCTGTTTCTCAGCAGGTACCCAGAAAACGTACTGAAATAGGTGGGCTTCATTTTCTTTCTCTGCCCAGGTCTCTGCCACTGCTTTGCTCCCACAGGAAATCCAGACTCTCAAGCCTTTGTCAGCTCTGCATTGTGACATAGGACCCAGGTTTTCCCACACCTGGTTTCCAGTGGCACCTTAACACGATAATCTTCCAATCAATGGCACTTTGGGGAGGAGTTCCTCAGTACTGTATCTTTCCTAATTTCCCCCTCATCTTCCAACTGCTATGGCGTGAATGCTTATGTTCCCCTCAGATTCATATGTTGAAAATCTAAGGCCCAAGGTGATGGTATTTGGAGCAGGGGCCATTGAGAGGTAATTAGGTTATGAAGGCAGAGCCCTCCTGCTGGGACTAGTGCCCTTTTTTCTATAAGACCCCAGAGAGCTCCCTTGCTATTTCCACCATGTAAGGACATAAGAAGGTGGCAGTCTGCAACTGGCAATAGGCCCTCACCAGAACCCAGCCATGCTGGCACCATGATTTTGGACTTCCAGAGCTGTGAGAAATAAATTTCTGTTGTTTAGAAGACACCCAGGCTATGTTCAAATAGACTAAGGCACCAACATTCTAAGGAGTTTTGTTGGAGGAAGCCTGTGTGATTTCCCAGATCTCCTTGTTGGCAAGCCTACCATGTTTTGTGTGGGTCAGCCTTGCCAGATTCCTGCCAGTGACACTAAGGGTTGCCAGAGTCTTGGCGATACACTGACCCAATCATGGGCTTCTATGTTTTACACTCTGTGACTCTGTCAACCTGACAATAACTGGCTAGATGAAGGATGGACACCTGTCTTGAAGAGGTCCTCAGTAGACTGCCTGAGAAGCACAAGAGAGCAGTCCCAGAAGGGTGTTCTACGCTTGGGCTGACCCTATATGCTGCTTTCCTAGGATTGCCTAAATATATGTTTCTAACCTTGAATGAACTATTGAGAGTACTCCTTTTCACATGCAGGAGTGGTCCAGTTCAGTCACCCTTCCTGCCCAGCATTTGGCTGAATTGTGAGGTTTGAGGGGCAGCACAGGGGGGTCAGGCTTGGCAGGAACACTAGTGGCAAGACTGGAAAGGTCGCAGAACCCTAGAGAGAGCCAACTCCATCTGGTAGGGAGCCACAAACATCCTCTTCTAAGGGATGCCCTCAAGCTAGGGGAATCTGTTCATTAATTCAACCAATAGTTATTAAATCTGTCCTATCATGCAGACACCGCCAAAATCAGGGGGCACTGTGTTGTGTGGGCTAGGTGTGGTCTAACCACCGAGTGGGGAAGTAGACCCACCAGTGTGGCAAGTCTGGGAGGAGGGGTAGTATATTTTCTGGCAACATAGAAAAGCAGCCCTTCCATCAGACTTGTGGTGTCAGGAAAGGCTTTTCAGAAAAGCACCTCTGTCCTGAGCCCAGAAAGGGGTGGTGGGAGCAAATGAAGTAAAAGGACAGAATGGAGTTGGCTAAATTCCAGGCTTAGAGGAGAGCAAGCATGGCAAACAGAAGGACATGAGCATCTACTGAGTCACTGGGGGTCCCAACAGTGGCACCCAAAGTAAGGTCCCCAGACTAGCAGCATCAGTATCCTGGAAACTTGTAAGAAATGCGAATCCTCAGGTCTCACTCCGGCCTCCTGAAACGGAAGCTCTGGAGGCCCAATAACCCGAGTGTTAACAAGGTCCCAGGGGGTTCTGATGCCTGCGCAAGGCATAGCACCCCTGACGCAGCCTCTCAGAGTCAGCGCTGCTCCCACTGGAGCCACCGCTGTCGGGGAGCTGCAGACTTCCTTGGGTCCCTTCCCTTGGACCCCTCTGCACAAGGCCGGTGCAATCTGGGAAGCCCGGCTCTTGGGCAGTCTGGGCACACTGTCAGCCCTGGGTCTCTTGTGTATGACACTCATGGCTTCAGATTTGGAAACCTCCAACTTTTCTACCATCTCTAGGACATCCTCCCATCTACACTTGGCTGGGTGACAGTGAGAACTCATTTTTATAGGCTCAGAGCCTTAGCAGAAAGGAAGGGAGAAAGCAGGTGGTCCCATTTGTTCTTCATTACCGTCTTTTCCAGGACACTGACTCCTTGGCACTTATCCCTGACTTTGCACTGGGAAGAGACAGCCCACAAGGAAAAGCCCACATGGATTGTGGGTAAAGGGCACAGATTCTGGAACGGGAGTGCCTGGCTTTGGATCCCAACTTCACCACTCACTCGCTGTGTGGTGAGAGGCAGGGAACTCAACCTCTACACGCCTCATTTTCTTTATCTGTAAAATGGAGATAATTTTTCTTACCATGTGGGATTATTGTGAGTAATGAATAAATTAATGAATGTGAAGCCTTCTAAACAGGGCCAAGTGTAGAACATGTACTAAAAATATTACCTATTGTTTTTGGCTCTGTGGTATCTCTCCACATTAGCATGTTGTCATCGCTTCTTCCCCAGCACAGCGTTGGGGCCACACCCTCCGGTGCTGCCTCTGTGCGGCTCTTTCGCCTCCCGGCCTAGAGGTTTTTCCTTTCCCCCGACCCCTCTAGTGAAGGCATCCCCAAATCACTAAGGTGAGCCAGCAGCTTTAAGGAGCTGCTCTCCTAGGATGTTAGTACTTAGTTGTTAAGGGAATACCCCATTCCTTGGTGCCATTTTAATTTGAAACAGCTATTTTTTTTTCTACCATGGATTCTGTTGCAGATTTAGGAGTTTAAACTGGTGATGGTTGTGTTTTGGAGAGAGTGCCTTGTGACATTTTGTCCAAGTGGAGGGCAGGTGAGTTATTAAAATACCCGCAGTCTGCTTTTTTCTGTTTTCTGGCTGTTTGCTGTCCTGTTAGCTCATGGGAGCAAGCAGTAGATAGCTTCACTTTGATGGAATTTTACAGAGCATTATTCCATTATATTCTGAAACTTTAGTTCTGGGAATGTTACTAGGTAATACAGAGGTGGGTAAAAGTAGGCTTACAGTTGTTCAGATGGAAAATAATCCAATAACTAATAAATAATAATACATGAATGAACTTTGTTTTGCATACTCACAACTGTGAAAGAGGAAGGAGAGAGAGGGTGAGAAAGAGAGACCCCTGAAGTCAAATAACTTACTTCTCAGAACTTTTATGTATACATGTGGTGGATGTCACATACAATATTTGGTCTCTAAGCACTTTTTTTGGGGGAGCATCTCAAGATTTGGGGTTCTGTGGGGGCCGCACCTCAGAAATATGGCTTCGCTGACACAGGCTTAAGAGCAGGAAGTTGTGTGTATGGTGGGGGGTGGCTGGGGAAGGGTCTCCGTAGACATAAGTAACTGTTCATGGCCCGGAAGCATCCCTGTGGGCTATACAGGGCTGGTTCTAATAAAACGGGGACACTAAAGTTCTTCCATAGGTGCCCTGGCAGGTGTAGCTCAGTGGATTGAGCGCGGGCTGGGAACCAGAGGGTCCCGGTTCGATTCTCTGTCAGGGCACAAGCCTGGGTTGCAGGCCAGGTCCCCAGTGAGGGCCATGTGAGAGGCAACCATACATTGCTGTTTCTCTCCCTCTCCGTCTCCCTCCCTTCCCCTCTCTCTAAAATATAAAAATAAAATCTTAAAAAAAAAAAAGTTCTTCCATAGGTAGACTCAGGGATTGTGAACTATGGGAGGGAAAAAGGTGGTTCTGGAAGAGAATGGCAGGACTGGAGAGTGAGAAATAGACAAGCCAATGGAAGAGGCGGAGCCCTGTGAGGTTGCCAGGAGGAGAGAAATAGATTGTCCTTCCACCATTGTTTTCAAAGAATTTTAGTTACCAGGAGAGCAATCACCATGGCCCTCAAATAAAAGCCAGAAAGATGAAAAGGGAGTAAGAAATTAACGTGTAATTAATGCTTCAGTAGAAAAGTGTTGACAGAAGCAGGTGAGCTTGCCTATGCAGTCAGTGTCACTGAGTTACAACGAAAGTGCTCATGGCTTTCGTTATTTTTTTAATGTGGCGAAAAGACTGCCAATTTAATGTAGTTTGAATCATCTTTTATTATCATAAAAAATAAATAACTTCTTCTATGCTGTGGGGAATTGTGGAAAGATGTGTCTGACCTCGTCTCCCTTGGGCATCAGACCAATAGCAAGTCATGGTAACACCCCAATGGAGTCTTCTTGGAGTCAGTAAGTGTTTAGGCTTAGCTGAACCTCTTTGTTTTGATGTGGGGCACGTGGTCAGGGCTTTTCTTTCTCATCTATGTTCTCCTAAGCAAAAAGAGTCTCAAATATTAAAGCATTTACACCTTATTTTACACTATGAGTTTTTCTAGGATAACTCTGTCAAAAAAGAAAACTTTTATTTTCATTGTTTTATCAAATCACTGGAGAAAATATTAAGTCCAAAAATCCTTTTTAAGTCTATAATTAAAACTGTTTTATGAGAGATCTGCAACCTTTAAAATAATGTTACTCTTATGTTTTACTGCTTATGATTGAAGTTCTCAGCCTGAGGCAGGAGTGGGTAGGTCAGTGGGTCCCTTCAGAACCCCATTTCCAGAGAATCTGTTTCTCCCTCAGGACAGGATGACTTTGCAAACCAGTCATAGCTGAGGGACATAATGGCCTAAAACATTTTAAAATTGATTTTTTAAAAAGGTGAATTGGGTCATAGATGGGGATATTTTTCCTATTTTCCATCTACTCCACTTCAAATTCTTTTTGGGGGGACTGGAGTTGAAGAAATAAAAAAGTGATCGACTGAGGAAAGAAATTAATGAATCCAAATTTGGAAGTTGTGGGGTGCATTGCAGATTGAACTCTGGCTGCAAGCAGGAAATGCAAGAGAGGATAACAATCTGAAAGAGATTTTATTCTTTTTATATTCCTTAAAGAACCTCAGTTAGCCCCGGAAAACTTCTGTTTATTAAGTACAACACCATGGACTAGCTAGTTTAGGAGCAGACATTCATGTCCAGGGTCAGTGATGTAGGTTCTCATCACAGATACCTATAGGACGGCTGCCCAGAGCATCTCGATATGCTTTGCACAGAAGAAAACTGAACTTTGTTCCTATGCTCACTTTGAATGAAAGGCTTGCATTTGGCCTTTCATTAATGCCCGATTTAAAATAAACTCTTGGTAATCTAGTGTCAATACACCACTCTGACAGATACCATCCTTCAGCAGTGAAGTGCGTACTCTAATGTGAGCTGTGAAACAAAGTCTCACTAATGTGATGTAATGCAGCATGTTAGAGGAAGATCATACTTTAGCTTTATATCTTAATTAAGATTATAGATTAGCTTTATATCCTAATTAAGCTATCCCATTTAACAAGGGACTATGGCAAAATATCGTGTTAAAGGGGCTATTTTGCCCTATATCTTTTCCAAGCCAAGATATTTCTTTAAATTCAGGTCTGTTAAAATATATCAGCATACAAGGATTATGTTATTGTTTTAATTTAACTTTTCTAATTTTTAAGTTAGTTTCTTACCATAAAAGTAATGTATGCATGCTTCAAATGGGCAAAAGATCAAATGTTAGTGAATAACACAAAGTGAAAAAGTAAAATTTCTCTTTTCGACAACCCCATAAACATTTTTTTATATGTTCCTCCTTCCAGAAATTTTTACTAAGATACTATTGTCCTACGCTTTCTCTTTTGCAATTTGCTTTTCTTTCAACTTAGTATCAGTTAGACTCTTCTCCATGTCTCAACCTTTTGAAAGACAGAATGGTATTCTTTGGGAGGAGGGTCTGCAATAAACCTAGGGGACATCTACTCATGGGCTTGTTTCCAATTGTTTCCCTGTCTTCAAAGAATCCTGAAGCAAACATTGTGGAACATAGATGTGCTTACTTGTTCAAGCAGTGATACATTTTTGGAAGTGGAATTGCTAAGACCGAAGGAATGTGCATTTTCATTGCTGATTGCTATCATGAATTACCCTCCAGGGAGGCTGTATCTAATTTTTCTGAGCCTTACTGAAAGTTAAGTTTATCAAGCTCTTTATTTTTTTAATATGGTAGATAAAAGCTTATCTCATTGCGATTTAAATTTCCTTAATAATTGTGATGTTGAATATCTTTCTATATTTTATGTTTATATTTCAAACTCTATCTATTTTTATATAAGGTTAAGTTTTGTCTTTATTGATTTGTGAGGAGCATTTGTGTAGGAAGGAAAGTAGTCCTTGATATGCTTTCTATGTTGCAATATTTTTCCAAAATATTAAAAAAAATTATGTATAGCATTTTTTATCATGAATTAATTTAAGTTTTTTTCCTCTTTTGTGCAATCATGTATCATAATTATTTCTTTCCTGACTTCTGGGAGATTATTTCATTTATTTTTCCTCATCTGAGGACATTTTTCTCATTGCTTTTTAGAGAGCAAGGGAGTGAAAGAAGAAGAGAGAGAAAGAAACTTTTATGCAACAGAGAAACATCAATTGATCGTTCCCTTATGTGCCTGGACGGAGAATTGAACCCACAATTTAGGTCTGTGCCCTGACCAGGAATTGAATTTGCAATCTTTCGGTTGTGGAACAGCGCTTCAACCGACTGAGCCACACCAGCCAGGACAGATAATATACTTGTAACACTGATTTAATTCTGCTCTCCCATCCTTTTCTCCTGCTAAATTGACCATATTTTGTTCTTTGCTAAGGACAACATTCTCAACCTTGTTGCCCATTTTTTTTCTTTTACTCTTTATCCTCTGAGAACAGTTTTAAGGAGTACAATAGCCCTGTTGTGTGCAGTGGAGTGCTGTTCACGCGGGCTTTTCATTTGCTAAGAATGTAATTACCTTGTTGAGATCCTCAAATTAATATCATCACAGACCAGAGAGGCCAGGCGGCACAATTAGGGGTCAGAGGAGGAATGCAACTCAGAGACCCAGCAAGATTCCTAAATTTCAGTCTGGCTTTTATGTTTGCAGCTCACATGTAATTTAACATTTTCATGTATTTTTTCTAGGTGAACAGTCATACTATAGCAACCTTAAAAATAATTAGGGTGAGGGAAAGAATCTCATTCTTGCCATCCTGGGGTCCTCGTCTCCCTGTCCTCAGAATGCCCCAAAACAGCAATTACTGCCGTTTTTTGATGATGTTTCCCAGCTGACTTCAGAGGGGTCAAATGCATCCTTGTTATTTTCTTTCTAGTTCCTATAGATGACTGAAATCCTTCCCTCTTTCTTTGGCTATTTAAGATCAATTTAGAGGCGAAAATAAGCTTGTCTGACACCATATGAAGACATGTTTAAGAAGCTTTAAATGACATGTTGTTATGAAGAAACTGAGAGTCCATGTAAGTTGACGTTTGAGGCAGCAACTGAGCCTGCCAATACCAAAGAGCAACATTTCATCAATTTGAAAAGCGAGATCTTGTTTTAATTTGCATTTCTTTGATGATTGGCAAGGTTAAGTCTTTTTCTCTTAAACATGTTATTGGCCTTTGTATTTCTTGCTGTGACACTTAAAACCAGTCCCCTTAAAACTTGTTTTTATAGACACATGCTTTGGCAATTCGACTCGATATCACGCTGCTGTCACAAAGTGGGTCGTGCAGGCACTGGAGACAAAGTGCTGTATGCAGACTCTGCGGTCAGGGTGCAGGTCCCTGCTGCACTGGCATCTGTGTGACATTGGGAACATCTTCATGTACATAATGGCCATCCTGACATCCACACTATGTTATCACAAGCTTTTGTTGAGGAACAAAAGCAATCACAGACTTGGAAGTGTTATTGAACTTGTAAAGCCCATATAGATGGTATAAAAAATCATTATCAGAAAACATAACCCATTTCCTCTTGTTCAGAATAATGATTGTGTTGAATAGGCAATATCTTTTATGAAATCTTTTCTATTTTTATAAACTCAAAATCTAAGCCTTTATTCCTGCTCTAAGTTACCGTGCTGATTCTAGACTCCGGCTTATCTAAAGGAAGGGTCTTAGAGTTTTACTCTGAATCTTCGAGTTTCTTCAAGATGAAGCTCAAGGCTACCCCATGGCCATGAAGAACCTTCCTAAATGGATATTTCTTTTTGAATTCTCTTAGCTTACAGGTCTCACATTTTAGTAAATGCTGCTGACTATGTAAAAACTGAATATCAATTTTTGGCATTTCTTAATAGAATGATGCTAGGATTTACTTTATTGGGTGCTACCCCTGTTTGCCACTTCTGTAGGCTGTGAGATTACTGTAGCGGCGTACCTTGTGTATCACTTGGCTCGGTTATAGCCCCCAGTTAGTTAATCAGACACTAGCCTAGATGTTGCTGTGAAGGTATTTTTGTAGATACGCTTCACATCTACAAGTTGGCTTTAAGAAAGAAGATTGCCCTCTGTTGGGTGGGCGGGTCTCATCCAATCAGGTGAAGGCTTTTAGAGCAAAAACTGATGTTTCTCCAGAAGAAGAAACTTTGCCCTGCAATAATGCAGCATTAGTTCTTGCCTAAGTTTCCAGCCTGTTGATCTGCTCTGTGAATTTCAGATCTACCAACTCCCCACAATGATGTGAGCAAATTCCTTAAACTCCCTCCCTCTTTCTCTCTCTCTCATCTCCTATTGATTCTGTTTTTCTGAGAAGCTAACTGACACAATTATGGACAAGGGTTAACAGCTCTATGGCACCTCAAGTCTGGCAAAGGCATGAGGGTTTTGGAATATCTTTTCATGATGATGCTAAAACGTATCTACTTTTTCTCGCTCATATCTTTTCTATCACCTAGCAAACTCCCTTGTTCAGAAATACTCTACCATGATTCCTTTCTGTTTCATAAGCTCAGAGAACAAAGAGCTGCCAGTATCTTAGCCATTCCCGAATCTAAATTAAAGACTGCCACTGGAAGAGAAAAATGGCCTGGATGTACAGAGGGGGCAGGTACAATAGTTCACAATTCTAACAAATTTCTTCTGTGCCAAACACCAATGATCCAGGGTCTAGATTTCCAGCCCAGAATTTCAGCAGGGAGAGACATTTGCATGAGCCACTTGACTATACGTCTGCCAAATAAATGATAATTTACTCTGTGGTCAGTCCCCTGCTGCAAACCGTTGGCTGAGTTTCATGATAGGAGAGAGGGTCACTGATTTATCTGTTTCCTATCCTTGTGCAGAGGTGAAGGGCTGTGTTGAAATGGAACAAGCTTACTAAATGCCGTTTTGGTGAGACTGTGGTTTCCTCACTGAGCCAGGGTTTTAATCTAAAGTCTGCCCTGTCACAGCAGCGCATTGAATAAATATTGACTGTCTGCCTACATAGCGGACATTGTGCTGGGCCCTGCAGAAGATGCAACGTGAATAAGGCACATGGAAGCTCTAACAGAATTTTCATTTTGTTAGAAACATGAACGAAGTGCTTTCTGTGCAAATATTAGAGAGCATCCATTCAGTTGAATTTATTCAGAGTGTAGCTGAGGAGGATTTGATAGTCACAGTGAGACCAGTTAAGACAAGACAAGGATATGAAGTCTGATGATGACTATAACAATCAAATGGAAGGAATTGATTCTATTAATTGGCTTCTGTGGATTCACAGTTTTCTTTAGATGCACTGCCTACACATTTCATAATTAAAATAAAAATAAGGTAATGGAAAAAAGACAAGCAAAGAAGCAGATTGTGTTATGTTCAATTACCGATTCACTTCTGAGCTTCCTGGTAGCCTGAGAAAAGCTATAGGGATTATATTAACATGAGATAGAACAGACTTCAAAGCAAAGTAAGATCAGAGATAGAGACGTTTCATAGTTATAACAGGTTGCTTTAATCAGGAACACACAGTAATTCTGGACGTGTATGCACCTAATGACAAAGCTGCAAAATACATGAAGCAAAATGACACAATTAAAGGGAGAAATAGACAAATCCACAAATGTATTTTGGTGATTTCAACACTTTTCTCTCAGTGATTGTTACAATCAAAAAAGTAAAAATTTAGTAAGAATACGGACTATTTGAACATCATTATCAAACAATATATGGTTTCTAAAACAAGTCTATAAGAGGAAGAAAGTCATTTTCACAAATTATACTGGAACTAAATATCCATAGGAAGAAAAGCAAACCTGGACTTCTACCTCATACCAGTAGTGGTTTGGACAGTGTCCTCTAAAAACATACATCTGTTAGGCAGCTCAGAATGCGATCTTAATTGGAAAGGGGGTGATTGCACGTATAATTAAGAATCTTGAAAATAGATCATCTTGGAGTTAGAGTGGACCCCAAATATAGTAACTGGTGTCCATATGAGAGAAGTGAGAGGAAGACATCAGGAAGAGATATGCACGGGGAAGAAAGGCACATGAAAACAGAGCAGAGATTGGAGTGATGCAGCCACAAGCCGAAGGACACCAGGACCAGAAGCTGGAAGAGCAGGAAGGACCGCAGCCTTGGAAGGGCCTCCTAGAGCCTTTGAAGGGAGTGTGGCCCTGACGACACCTTGACTTCAGACTCCTGGCCTTCAGAGCTGTGAGAAAGTGAACTTACATTGTTTATAGCCACCCAGTTTGTCATAATTTTTATGGAAGAGCAAGAAAATAATACAGGGTCATGCATATAGATAATTTGAGGTGTAGCACATATCTAAATGTAAAATCAAAACTATAAAGTTTCCATAAAAAATAAGAGAACGTCTCGAGGGTAGGCAACTATTTCTTAGGATGAGAAAGCACTCACCATAAATGAAGATAATAAATTAAACTTTTTTTTTTTAAAGATTTTATTTATTTGTTTTCAAAGAGAGGGGAAGGGAAAGAGAAAGAGAGGGAGGGAAACATCAATGTGTGTTTGCCTCTCATGTGGCCCCCACTGGGGACCTGGCCTGCAACCCAGGCATGTGCCCTGACTGGGAATCAAACCGGCGACCCTTTGGTTTGCAGCCCGAGCTCAATCCACTGAGCTACACCAGCCAGGCCAAGATAATAAATTAAACTTTATCAAAATCAAAAACTTCTATTTATCAAACACACTATTAAGAAAATAATCAGGCAAGTGGCTTACTAGGAGCAAATATTGGTAATACATATGTATGATAAAGGATTCATATCTAGAATAAATATATAGAGAATACCATATGATTTCAATAAACAAAATAGAAACAGACTGATAGATACAGGGAACAGATTGATGGTTGCCAGAGGAGCAGGGTATTGTGGGGTTGGGTGAAAAAGGTAAAGGGATTAAGATGAACAAATTGGTAGTTACTAAATGGTCATGGGGTTGTAAAGCACAACGTAGGGAATGTAGTCAATAATATTGTAATAACTATGTATGGTGCCAGTGGGCAATGGTGACATTGGAGGATCACTCTGTAAAGCATATGATTGTCTAACTACTGTGCTGTACACCTGATACTAATACAAAATAATTTAAATGTAAACTTTAACTGAAAAATAAAATTTAAATTAAAAAATAATTATTATTGAGCTGTAGAGCTCAATAATAAAAAAGACAAACAATCAAACTAATAAAAATCAGCAAAAAGGCTTGAACATGCAATTCATGAAGTAGGAAATATAAATGGCCAGTAAGTAGAAGAAAAAGTGCTCAATGTAATCAGGTATATACATTAAAAAGACCACTGAGATACCACTACAAATCCACTAAGGATGGTTAATTCGAAAAAAATGCCCCCAAACAATAAATATTAGTGAAGACATGGGGCCACAGGAACACTCACATTTCTGTCTATTCCTGACTGGACCGTGACCCCTTTAAGGGTGCAGGACATGCCTTACTCACAGTGGCAAGTCCAGCATATCACATTCAAGGTGCTTAATAAATGCTGAATAAGTGAGATTGAAGCTCTGCAGTGTGTTACTGGCACCTCGTGGGGAGTCCTTTAGGAGTTCCTCTTTATCATTTTAAGGTAAGTTCTTGTAACACAGCTTTGCAGAGGGAGGAATCAGTGGTTCAGTTGGCAAGACCACAGTTACTGGTGCACAGTGGATTTGTTGAGAGTGGAGGAGAGCAACCGAAGGGAAGTTGCAGTCAGGCCACTTAAGAGCCATTGATTGGGCTTTAGTATGAAGCTGATCACAGATATCAAGAAGGAGGGAAGAGCTACCAACTCAATTCAAGTCAATAGCAAGGGACCAGATTGTGCAGGGGAGGTGTGGAAACAAATTCATATTGACAACTAACTGTTTCCAGCAGACCTTTGTGAAGACCTGATGTTTAATCTCCTGTGGTCTTGCGTATTTCTCTCTACATAGTTGTTGCTAAAGCTTGTGTTCTCGACTGTGTGTGTGAGTGTTATTTTTAAATCTCTTACAAGACCACAAGCACTCCAAGAATCTATTAAATTAAACAGCTTTGCATGATGGTGCAGAGAGCCTGCAGAAACAACCCTCTAGCACATGTGTGCATAGTGGGTACAGTGGTCTGTGTATTAATTACCCCACCTACATGTCTTCCTTCATTGCTGAAGTAGGGAATGACAGTAAGACAAAAATTTTTTGAAACTAGGCTTGAAAAATCACATTTTGTTAATTTGCTATCCTGCAAATAACTATGATACAAACAAGATTATTTATAATGATGATGACTGTGCCTTGGGAAACATATGGGATTGAGTTTTGAATAATTAAAATTGATTTGTCAAATTTGATCATTGAGTACTATCACTTGTAGTTATTCAGAAGGTATTTTTTTTAGAGCATTGCCACTTGAATAAAGTTTACAAATACCAGGCAGAATCTAGGCTGTCAGTTAGTAACAAGAGTTTTCCAAGACCAGCATTAAGATGTGAAAGGGTTCCTCTAATACTTTCAATCTACATAGTGCAAAAACATTTCAATGTTTTGAGGGTTCTCAATTAGACCATGAGTTCTTGGGAGGACTGTTTGAATATTCATTTCTTTGGGGGGTAATACAGAGTTTACCTGATTAGAGAGTAGAAACTATTTTATTCTTTTTAAAAAAATTGTAGGGACTATGATATACCACATTATACAAAAGTAGTTCTAGATACGTACACATATTTTGAAAGAAATAAATGTTTGACTCAAACATCGTTATGAGTAGCGGTGTGCTACATGTTTGTGTGATAGGTCAGTATGGGGAAAAATAGAACGCTGAAATGGGGGAAGCTTACTAAGTGAGCCATGTTATTCAAAGCGTGAGTTTCTCTAAGCTAAGGTTTTAATCACACATATAAAATAAGAGACATTCTTCTATGTGGCACTTATTGATAAACTCTTTCTGTTGGGTCTTGGTACATATGTATATATAGTATTGTTGGAAGGAGTTGGCCAAGTGATGTCTAGAATCTATATAGTTATTTAAAAGATAAAGATCTGTTTGTATATCACCATTCAAAACCGAGACTAAGCCTTGAAGACTGATGAATTTTGGAGCCTAACATCCAGCTTGCCTATGAGTGGGTAGCCACCAAATGTTGGAGGGAGGCTGTCCCCTTCCTCAACGTAGTTTAACTGTACCGCCTACTCAAATCTCCTCTGCCCAGGACAGATACTTGCCCTTTCACTCTCAGAGTCAATCCTTGAATCCTAAGACTGTCCCTGAGAAGTAGTAGATGATCACTAAATGTCTTTTGCACTGGGTAAATCCTGTGAAATTGCAAATATATTTATCTGTCAACAATGACCTAGAGTGAGGGACATTCTCAGAACTTTTCCATTGAAAAAACGAAAGTAAGTTTTGTACTGAGACATCAAAGCTTTTCCCTCTGGAGTTCAGTGGACCACCCAGGCAGAAAGATTTGGGGGCTGAGAGGGGATTTGATGCCTCTGGGAAGAATGGCAGTGAAAGAAAATGTGAGAAAAGAGAGAATGGGAAGACCTGAGAAAAAATCTAACAGTTTTCAGTATTTCCCCTGTGTTATCAATCTTGTGGGCCTCTAATCCATTTCTATGAAGTTCACATTAAATTTTGAGTGATTATTTTTCAGAGACATGGTTAACCTTCATTTTCTTCCCCATACATCTTCAGCATTTTTTTTAAATTTTATTTTTCAATTACAGTTTACATTCAATATTATTTTGTATTTGTTTCGCAGTTCTGTGAGGAGCCAGTTAGCTCAGGTGAAGGGGAGACAGATATACTGGGTTTCTCTTTCCATCTGTGCAGCTGCCAGAGCTGAAAACTTGTTTAAATAATTTCTTGTGCTTAAATTAATGTACTCTTTAAAATGTGCTGTAAAAGCAAAGGACATAAAGGAAAGAATAAACAAATGGTACCTCATCAAAATAAAAAGCTTCTGCACTGCTAAAGAAAATAGTATTAAAATAAAAAGAGAACCAACCGTATAGGAAAACATATTTGCCAATGATACCTCAGACAAGGGTTTGATCTCCAAAATATATAAAGAACTCATATGACTCCATGCCAGGAAGACAAAAAACCCAATTAAAAAATGAGCAAAAGACCCGGCTGGTATAGCTCAGTGGACTGAGCGCGGGCTGGGAACCAGAGGGTCCCGGTTCGATTCCCAGTCAGGGCACATGCCTGGGTTGCGGGCCTGGTCCCCAATGAAGGCCATGTGAGAGGCAACCATACATTGCTCTTTCTCCCTCCCTTCTCCTCTCTCTGAAAATAAATAAAATCTTTAAAAAAAATGGGCAAAAGACTTGAACAGACACTTCTCCAAGGAGGACATACAGAGGGCCCAGAGACATATGAAAAGATGCTCAGCATCACTAGCCATCAGAGAGATGCAAATTAAAACCACAATGAGATACCACCTCACACCAGTCAGAATGGCCATCATCAACAAAGCAACAGATAACTGTTGGAGGGGATGTGGAGAAA